>WIQG01000519.1:0-75751 GCA_014925785.1 Mycena galopus ATCC 62051
ATACATGTATGTTACTGGTGGGTTGGCTTCCTAGCAGGCTCTAACGGATCCTGTAACTACTGTACCCTCTACGTGTGTCTATGCCGTCAACGTATCCAGACGTTATAGGGCGTGCTCAGACAGAGTAGCAGTGGTGATTCTGTATGGAGTTAGAAATGTTGAAATGTCGAGATGAACTCGAGGCAGATTTTGATGAAGAAATGATGGGGGAGCACTGCCCTATAACTCCTGCTGTTGTTTTTCCTGGTTCCATCATTTTCTGCCTGATCTCCGCCCGAACATCTGGAGCCGAGATTAGACGCACCTCGACTTGAGCCATTTCTGATGTTGCATGGTATAGGTCAGGCAGGACCTGGCAGGACCCTCCTTGGCTAATTCAAAGCATTTGTTGGCATGCCAGTTGAGCTCTCTATAAAAGCGTACAGGATGAACCCTGACCATCAATTGATCCGCCTACGTGTGGCTACGTTGGTTGACATGCGTGTACATTGATATAGACCCATGTAGACATATGTAGATCAATTGTGTGTACGTTACCGTATCGTAGCCAACGGGTCTGTCTAGCCCTTCATCTAAGGCGTAGACGCACCCTCCATCTACAGGGGTTGGAACGGAGTGATCACCACGAGGATCGCGATCCCAAGTTGGAAGTAAGTACAAAAGATTTCCGAAAATAAATGTGTAGAGCTTTAAGATATCAACAGAAGGTGTCGGATCTTCTGCTGTGTGTTGGAAATAAAAATTGTGTCGCTGTGTCGGTGTCGCGCTTCGCGCGCCGCTACGCACCTATTCAACATTACACGCTGGTGACCGAGATGGCCGAATGTTCCGCTCCGTGCTCGCTCAGCCGTTCCGTTCCGCCTTGATCTTCGCATTCATATTGTATATTTTTTTAACCGCAGTACCTTACACTCTATTCTATACGCTCCATTCCATTCCACACAGCCTCGTACCTCATCTCTAATTCCTGTCTCATTTCCCCTGCCAGTGGAATAATTAGTACATATTCTGTATTATATCTCCTGCTTCTACATTAACTGGCGGGTCTCGATGAAGGCAGTTGCGTTGATGACCAAGGCTCATATCACCGGCAGAGATTAGGTGCTCATTGGAATATGGGTGTTCGCAGCTCAAAAATAGGTGCTCGAACAAGACAATAGGCGTTCGGCTCATCAATAGGCGCTCGTGAGCGCCTAATGATACTAACGTTGTTGTGCCGCCGTTATCGGTAATTTCTCTGGTAGCACAGTGGATCTCGACACAGCCTTCGGCGCTTAGACGTTTAGTAATTGCTCCTGCCAAGTTACCTTCAAGTTACCTGACCTCTGAACGCAGTGATAGTCCTTGTCTAGGGCGTACACTCTTGAAGCTTCCTCTCTTCTCTCCATGTCACTCCTTTCTTTTCTCTCCTGGTCGGACAATACGTAACCCGGGAATCAGCAGCAAATGGGCCTACTTATGTGCGTCGGAAATTGTGCACTGGTATCGAGGTCTTGTCCGTGGTGCCTTGTTGTTCGCGTGAGGCGATGCTAATTCCGGCGGAGTGTCCGTTTTTCCGGGAGCACCGGGAGCGTCTGGCATCTCTCTTCTTTCGGACGTGTGTGCTGGCACAACGTGGGTACGGTGTTCTGCCCAGAACGCCGCGTGGTGTTGCGCATGCAGATTCGTGGTTAGCAACAGCGGCTTCGGAAGCCGCGAGAGGACCAGTCCATCGTTCCGGCCATGGTCCCAATCTTAGAGATGTGGAAAATGGAATAGCATGTGAGTACCGGATAGTACAGCGAAAATATAGAGAACACTTTGTAACGTAACCACTAATCTCTGGACGGGACTGGCTGTTGGCCGCATTTCAATCAGGTTGCGTGTGCAACATTAAATTGGGCACTGGTATTCTGGTATTCTTGGATCACTATCCCATTCTCTGTCACTGTCAGCCGCCACCACAGCCTCGATATGCCTCGATATAGCCTCAAACTCTTTGCTTGCTTCCGTTCCTTTACTTCTATCTCCCTCCCACCGCACTGAGACCCGCCCTCGTCGATTGCGCGTGTGGATCCCTCACCGGTGGCTTACTTTGTGCCACATCCACGATCTATTGGTCATGCTTGGTCCACGTCACGATGATTCTCAGGGGGGGAATACCTACACGCTTAATATCCAAAATACAGGTGGGGATCTTCTGCAACACCACCATGATTACTCATTGTGTCCAGGTGGGATAGGAGGCCCTGGTGGACCGGGCCACTCGGAGGGTAGCGGCGGCGACGGAGGTTTAGCGGAGGGCGCACGCTTCGAATTCAAAACGACGAGCTCACAAGTGATCACGAACTATATGTATGTCGTTTTGCCATCCTGTTTCTTCTACTAGTTCCGTGACCTGGACCAATTGACCAACGCCGCGTTTCAGCTCGCAAACTCCAAGTGAGCGTACTCTCTCCGTTGGGCACGCCCTGTCCTTACCTGTCTTTCAACAGCTGTGGAGCGTGATACTGTATTAGATTGGTATTCGCCGTTGAATTTTTTCCAGCGCCAACAGGCCGTACACGCTACCCACCAAGAAGGAACAGGGGGATGGTTCCTCAGAAACGAAACATTCAAGGAATGGAAATCCGGGATGGGAAAGATTTTATGGTGCGACGGGGCGCGTAAGTTTGCCTGAATATTTTCATCCTCTCAACTAACAAAAGCGGCAGCCGGTGTCGGGAAAACGGTCCTATGGTACATCACCCCAGTTGAGCAATGTTGATTATTGTGGGCCTGAATGTGACTTTCCAGTTCAATTGTTGTCGACCATCTTCGAACAAAGCCGCAGTCCCGTAACATTGGTGTCGCAGTGATTTACTTGGACCACAAGGAAAGCCGCTCTATTTCGCACCTCCTGGCAGGACTCTGGCGACAACTAGTGGTAGAGAGACCGATTAACAAGGTCCAGGACCTTTACGAAGCCCATCGCGAGCCACGCACCCGGCCATACATGCACGAGTATCGCGAAATACTCATCTCCTTGATCTCCGAATACTCGAAGGTTTTCATCCTCGCTGATGGGCTGGACGAGTGTCCGGACTCAGACCGGGACTGTTTACTCCATTCTTTATCTCAGCTGGGAACGAATGTAAACCTGATGCTGATTTCGCGACCTCATGTCGTGAACCACCATCACATCTCCGACTTCATGACCCTCCGGATTGAGGCTACAGCAGAGGATATTCGAGCCTATATACAACGAAAGATCCAAAGTTCTGCTCGCATTTCCCAACATCTCCGCGAGGCTCAAAAAGAAATCGAGGAAAAGATCATTCAACGCAGCAGTGGAATGTGCGTGTTGACATTTATCGCTTCATCTTCCGCTCAATTTCTGAGTTGCATAGGTTCCTGCTCGCGAAAATCCACGTGGACTCTGTGACTACACAACGGACCATGAGATACGTCAACAAAGCTCTGGATGCCATGTCAGATGACCTGGAACACGCATACAATGAAGCTGTGGCCCGAATCAATCGTCAGAGTGAACATGATAAGAACGTGGCTTGGCGTACACTCCTGTGGATAACCAATGCCAAACGACCACTTCGGTCTTCCGAACTCCTGGAAGCCCTTGCCGTTGAGCCGGATGACACGGAACTCGACCAAGAGAACCTACTGGAGGATACTGACGTGTTGTCTGCCTGCCTTGGTCTGATCGAAATCAACAGGAAAGATGGCACAATGTGTCTAATCCACGACACCATCCAGCACTACATGGTGCAAATCCAGCCACAACAATTTATCGACGCCGCTCTCGACGCTGCCACAGGAATCACCACGACGTGCCTCACATATTTGTCTTTCGAATTCCCCACACCCTATGGTTATCCCCCGGAGAACCCTTTCTTGAACTATGCTGCAGCATATTGGATGGCACATGCGCGTGGCGAGCCCGAATTACGCATTAGAAATAAAATTATCTCATTTCTCACCCACCCAACCGAGTGGCTGAAACATCAGCTCCCTTGGTTGACGCAGTGTTTTCCGCCAAGTCCGCTGTGGATTTCTGTGGCCTTCAACTTAGACAAGATTTGCTACGACTTGATGGAGGACGTTTCAACCCGCATTGACAGCGAAATTTCAAACATCGTGTCCCGTCTGCTCCGCGTCCTCCAGTATCCGGATTGCTTTGCGGAGGAGTTTTCGACGTTATCCCAGCCAGACGATGGACAGGTTCTCATCGATCTTCTGCAGACGGTAAGTCTCGTGTGAAATTTAACAGTGTTGGTACCCACTCAGTTTACTAGCTGCTGGATCACTGTTCCGTCTCAAAGATTCGAATGTTTCTCTTCAAGGGGTTACTGCGGTTCTCTCGTGATTTTGGACTATATCCAACATGCTTTGCCCTCACCAAGTGGCAAGATGTCGAACTATATACAGAGGCTGCTGGATGTTCCAGTGACATCTATAAAGCATCGGTTTGCGGACAAGGCGTTTCAGTCAGAGTCATAAAGACATCCGGGGAGATCAGTGTTTCGGACCTCAGCAAGGTTGGTTTGTTTTCTTGACGTCGTCCCTTTAGATTGAAAATGGTGCCAGTTATTCGGCCACGAGGCACTCATTTGGCGCCAGCTGGATCATCCAAATGTTCTTCCCTTCGTCGGTCTGTCTTATTTGAACCAAAGGCTCTGCCTCGTTTCACCCTGGATGGAAAACGGAAGCCTTTCTCAATATTTGAGTGGGGAATCTCCGAACCTGGACCGTCGGCTTTCACTAGTAAGTAATCGACTCTTTCTTTTGACTTTACAAGATAATGCCTCTGATATGCGCTGGAGATTTTGGATGTAGCACTCGGGCTTCAGTATCTTCACCAGAATAGTGTGGTCCATGGAGATTTAAGGGCGGTACGTCCATCCGTGTCTGTATATTATTCCTCGTGAAAGATTCCTTTCACAGGCCAATGTCCTCGTAACTCCATCGCACAGGGCCTGTATTGCTCATTTCTGCTTCTCTTCGATGTATGATGCCAGATTCAATCACCCGGGTTCAGGTTCGCGCGAGGGTACGCGCTGGCTATCCCCCGAATTGCTCAGATCACCAGAAAGCCACAGGGACTTCGGGTCTGATGTGTATGCGTTCAGTTGCGTCTGTTACGAGGTGGATTCCACACATCAAACGTTTCCCTGTGATTAACTCCATATGTGGCAGGTGTTGACCGAAAAGCTGCCGTTCTTCGAACTACCCAACGAC
Source organism: Mycena galopus ATCC 62051 (assembly GCA_014925785.1). Lineage (NCBI taxonomy): Eukaryota > Fungi > Basidiomycota > Agaricomycetes > Agaricales > Mycenaceae > Mycena > Mycena galopus. Next base: position 5,215 of record WIQG01000519.1, read on the forward strand.
TCTGATGTGGCGGGGGAGGTCTTGCACGGCCGTAGGCCCACATGGCTGAACTCATCCTCGACAACCGCGGTGCTGGATAATGTCCAGAATCTCGTCCGTGACTGCTGGAACGACAACTCGGTTGAACGCCCCAGGACTGTCCAAATTGTCCAGCGGCTACTCGGCCCTTCGATCCAGGCAACAGCGACATGTTACTCAACAGATTGGGATGAAAACCTCATGTCACGATCCCGGCGATCCTTGCATGCCCAACCTCTACGGTCATCGATCACGCAAATTGAACGCCAGCTTGTTGACGAACTTTGTGGTTCTTCCTGATGGGGCAGTAGGGGATCGCTATCTGAATCGGCCGAGGAACAATTATTGTTCGGAACCATTTCAGAACAGCGGGACAATAGCGACATCATGGGGATGTCTGCTCAGGAAGGATCCACCTGATTCCGCTCACAAACGTAAGTTGCCTGCCTGCAGCAGTCAGTATGCTACGAAGGTCCGTGGAGCATTTGAATGCTGCCTAAACGCTCGTATGGACCATGCAGCGACTCAACTGGCGGGATATCTCCCTGGTTCAGCGGGATGCGCAGCGATAGGTCATGCGTCGCAAAGTTCACAGTGGTCCACATTTGTTTTATGGAGTTAGCAAATCAGACCGATAAGTTGACTTAGTTGCATAGTAGTAGACAACTAGTACATACTTGGCAGGATCCGACATGTTCTTCGTGCTTGGTCGAGCTCTGTAACGTCTGAAGGAAACCGCCGGCTTTAAAAGGAATCCCATTTCCAAAACACCCGTTCAATGACACGGAATTCTTTTGAACACGCAATCATATGAGTTTGGTTGTTATGGTTATTCAGCATGTTGAATCGCCTCTCGTATGATTATTCCAAAGCTTATACGGTGTAGTCTAGTCTGGACATTTTGCATAGGATAGATGGAGTTCAAGACTGCGTGGGTACAGCTTACCATTGAAATGGTTGCAAGCTGTCATGAATTGCCTGGGTTCTAACTTTTTCGTACAACATGTCTGTATGTGTACAGATACGTCTAACGTCACAAGGTGATCCCATAGTTGAAACCTGATGCACGGGTTTCAAGGATGAAGACACAGAGGGTTGGGGCCCTTAACCCTAATGTTGTGACCACAACACACAGGGACCAGGAGTATCAGTATTAATGCTCCTTGATGCTGCAGGCCAGCAACTGATTGTGATCATATTTAATTTATTCAGAAGATATATAAACTCAGTAGAATCTCTTGTGCAGTAGATTCTACCTCAACTAATCTCAGGCATCTACTTTGGCTTGACATTGGTGCTATCTTCACCCTGCATCACTTCCTCCATCTCATACTGCAGGTTACAATCACACCCTGAGTATTCTTCTTGAGTGGGTGTCATACCCTCTTCGACTTGTTTCAGGTTTCACCTCTGTTACAACCGTGCACTTCCCACCCTGTCCCTCTCCGTCCAGATGCATCTGTACTCTTTCTGGATCCTCAGATCCGACTCTCCATCTGTGCAGATGTGTCATCCGTACTCCAGCTTGTGTCCATCTCTCTTGCTGTTGCATTCAGCCTTAGCTGTTGATGCACACCCTTGGGGTTTTTACACAATGATGATTTACTGAGTGTTTTCCCTTTATCAATCTTATGACTTATGCTCACATGTATTCTTTTATTGTCCATATTGTCTTTGCTTATCCCTGTTGTCTTTACTTACTTCTCCAACTGCATCTGGACAACTATCTCTGTACTTAATATAAATATGTATTTACTTCGGGTGTAACCTTAGTGGATAATTAATGTGCTTTGCCTCCGCATTGCTCTGTGAGAGGTAGGGGTCTCCTGGGAGGTATGAACGAGCGAGAGTTTCCTAGCGGATCATGAGCGTAGTGTATGTGGTAGAGACCCTCTCTTGACGGTCCTCTCCTACACGAATTATTGGTTAGGAGTTGGATATTCCATTCTCCTCTAAAGTCCTGCCTCTGGCGATATTTGCTCAGAGGTGAAGGAGAACGAGAGAGTTAGTCTCGCCACATCACTACGTGCAATGAAGCACCGGGACCACTACGATTGGTTAACAGGGGTCGCGGGGTGACGTTTCACTGAAGTTGCCTATCCTTTGTCCTTGAACTTAGGGCAGTGCCGTGAGCCAAAGAGAAAGAGGCAAGATAGTTGTTCTGGTAAAAGCATAGATAATTACCTAAGATGAATAAGCTACCACAAAAGGAAATTGTAGCTAGAGATTCAGATACGTAAACAATAGCGAAACATTTAGTAGGTATAAAATGGAGAGGAACCCTTACAGAGCCCCCCTAATCTTTAGTTGCAAGTGGAACATAGACCTCTGGGAGGACAAGGTCCATCAGAGCTGCACCCTCCCAGTCCACCGGGAAAGACTTGTTCACAAGACGTTTTCCCTCCTTGAAGACCGAGTCCTTGATCAAGTCGGATATAAACACGCCGCGACTGCCATTGCAGATATAGCTTCGCCATTCATGTTCCGTCCTCCAGCAATAGCTCCGGCGGTCCATGATCGAAGCCCTGAGGTTTTCCATGAAGCTGATAAAACCCGTCGACCAGCCCCCAGTCCAATGCTCACTGATCTCATGGATCCAGCAAGGGAGTGGCCATATATACACGTCCGTTAGATGGTTCCCTCTAGAGATGTGCCTGCACACTGCACAGCACTGCAATCTCTCCGTCGGAAATCTGGTCTGCCGTGTATAAGGCTTCGATGCCCTCATAGGTGTCCAGCCGAACTTCTCTGCTCCCGAAGTGAGAGGTCTGCAAAGAAGATCCTTCTCTGAATTGGGATACCAAGCTATCATCGTATGATTGCGCTATAAAGCTAGTGGCTCCTCCTAATGCCACGAGAGCTGGGGCGTGCGGTCTCTTGAATAGATCCCCGATTTTTCGGAGGTACCTGGCATAACAAGCGGCGCCGCCTGTCCCGTGGTCTAGGGGGATCTCAGTGTAGCTGGATGTGTACAGTACGCTCAAGGATCGAGTCTCCATGTTCATCATGGTGTATGGGACCCAGACATGTCGTACCTGGGATTGTAGCACGAAGATCTGGAACGGTATCCCGAGTTTGATAGCGACCTTAAGGATTTCCGTGACATCCATGACGTTGACGCCCGCAGACGCGCATTTCAGGAGCAACATTGACCATGAATGGCCGCCAATCAGCTTTGAACAGCACAGCCAGTCCAAGTTCCATATCCATTCCTCCTCAGGCAAATCCAGTCACGCCAAATCCACCACAGCTGCTACCCAGTGAACAAGCCTGTTGACCGCAGCTCCTCTGGTAAGAGGCTCGAATTCTATGACCGCATCGGATTCTTGTATTCCCGCAGTGGTATGGTAATCGTCCTCGAAGGAGCTGGAGTATGAGCGAGAAGAGCTCGAGCTCAGTGATCGCAATTGACGCGCCCCTCCGCTACTCCTGCGTTCATGTGCCTGCAGGGATCACCCATGTCTATCATGCTGGCTCTGCCACCCTTCCTGGTCCTGCGGACTGATAGACCTCGAGGTATGCCTTCGCGAGCCATTGCTTCCTGTGTGTGCTACTAGCGGTCTCGTGACCATCTCGATATAAGACCGACATCAGCCGACCCGCTGGATCATCTAGTCAGGGACATAGGGGTGATCGGCCTACGGGCATTTGCTCGCCTCTTGTTCTCTCGGGTTAAAGACGATCCCTGACCTGGACCTTGAGCTGCGCTTTTTGCCACTGATGGAGTAGGGGGAATGGCTGTTGAAGTGTTCGCTTCCCGTCTGCTAAAGGTGTTGAAAGAACAGTCAGGGTGTGGTGCGCACCGAGTCCTCCATTGCTCGCGCATGATGCTCAGATCCTCGTAGAAGAAGACGTGCTCGTCCTTTTCGACACCACCCTCCTCGGGGCCGAAGTCCGATAGCCGATACTGGTGCTGAGAAGGCATACGGAGTTCTCAATGGGCGACGCCTTTCTGAATAAGATTCTGGTGAAAGAAGGTGCAAGTGGTGTGCGAGGTTCTGTCTTCGAATTTAGTCGTGATGAGCCGCCCTCAAAATCATTCCGCACAGGCTCGCCGCTCAGCATGACTGTCAACAGGCCGCACACTGTAGTAGACATAGTTGATCATTTTGTAGTCCCAGTAAGGCTGATAACCCGTGACGACGAAACCCACTCGTCCTGAACACGAGTCCTTGAAAAAGCAGTCGTATCACTCGAGGTCTTCCCTCCATGACTCGTAGGATGGTAAACCAGTCTGATCGAAGTGTCTGTGACTCGCCAGATCCTCGTACTCAGAAAGGTACCGAGGGCTGCAATGCAGAAAGTGCCCAGTTTTCTCATCTGCGACAGTCCAAGCATACCTCGTGAGCCAGCAGAAATGGAATGTTGATCTTGTGGTAGTCTCTGGAAAGATTGAAAAGGAATCCTCTCTTGTTGCGCAATGGCAATCGAAGCAACTTTATGAATTCCTCATCCTTTGCATCCAACCTCTGCCCCCACACATGATTAACGGAGGTAAACCACGACAGCCATCCTAGCTGACTTCTGACTATTAGGTGGACGCCCCAGATTCATCGCTCTGCTTCCTCCACGGAACTCTGCAAACTCCGAAGGGTACTGTCATCAACGGCTACAGGCAAAATGGCGAGCACATGATACTGCGAGTTACGTCCGTACCACTCGGTGCTGGCAGCCATCACCTCGCTCATGTTCCGAAGGTGCTCCGACAGATGACAAGCACTGGTGCACCAGTAATCCAGAACATGTTATCCCATGAGTGCTCCTCTAGCATCCCCGAATTCGGATTCGCTGCCCCCTAAATTGGCTGCATTGATCCAACTCTCCAGCAGGTCCACTTCCTCGTGACCGAAGGTGAATTCAGCTGGGTTGCACCCGGGCGAAGTCCCCTTGCGCCCTATATTGAGTGTCGCATTGGGTGACCACCCTAGCCAGTGCATACCAAGATGAAAGTACATAGCGTAATTCTTGGCCCCTTCCGATACATCGTCCCAAGTGGTCCAAAGAGCAGCCGGCGGGGATCCATTTGCCGGGGTGAAAAAGAAATCCATTTGATGATAGAAGAGTAAGATGGACAAAAGGGAGATTGATGAGCGAACATTCCAGCAGCTCAAGCGCTCCCATCAACCCCGTCATATCGCTGGATATTCCAAGCAACCGTACAAGACGACTACGGAATCTAGATAGAGATAAGAGAGAAAGAGAGAGAAAATATGTGTGTGAGAGAGAGAGGTAGAGAGTTAAGGAGGTAGGGGTGAAAAGCATCCGAAGAGAGACGAATCCAAACACCAGGGAAGGGCGAAGATTCAGGGAGAGAGAAAGAGAGAGCGAGAGCAGGGAACAGAAGAGATCAATCTGTAAAAACTTCCACGTTGCCATTATGCGCCGGCATCTTGATCGCGGAAGCAATGAAGTCGGACCAGGCCCAATCACATACGTTTCGCTAAAGACTTAGAGTACTCCCGAATCATTTCGGGAACGTTTCTCAGGTCCCTCTGTGTCTGCCACTCTGACTTTTGTCAAGAAACTTAAGGTAGCTGTCGTATTTATCTAAGTACTGGTGAGCTAACTCAAAGTGTTTGCTTAGTCCTATCCAAGCCACATTCAACTGATCCAATTCCCCCGCTCCGAATAACACCGAGAGCAAGGCACCATGGGGATTGATCAAGAAGTGGGTGGTACAACCCGGTATCATACGAGCAGCCCTCTGTAAGAGATCCTGCATCTCATATACCGTGTTCTCTGCTCTCAGTCCGAAACAAGGCTTAAGGCCGAATCACGGCTGCGCCCGAGAGGAAGTAGGAGCTGTTTTCCCCTGATAAATGATATCTTCTTCCTCTAAGGACTTCTTGCGTGCAAAGCTATTCACCCTCTGGCAGATGGAGGTGTTGGATTCTGTGTCAGTTATGTATTCCTCGCGCAATTAGTGTATCGGAGACAAAGCATAACTGAGATTCAATCCTGAAAGAAGCTCCTCCTGTACGTGAGGCATGGTAGTAGTTGACAACATGGGCTCCGCAAACGTTCTGAGTGGAGGATCCGCTCTGAATTGTGACAGAGATTCAAATTCCAGATTTCTGTGAGGACTGAAAGCGGTCCCGAACGTAATGTTGACAGGTTGAGATTGACTTATCGCTGGTGCCCGCAAAGTAGAGGACAATGAATCTGAGGTAGAGGTTCTAACACAGGTATTCTGAAGTACACCCTTGAATAATGTAGCATGGCAATTCAAGAATCATGTGTAAAGATGTAGCTCACAAAAATGTGGGCCAAATGAGGATATATGGCTAGATTGAATATGTGAGAGTGGCATTGACTATTACCACATGTGATACATAACATATCCAAGAATTAGCTTAATCGGTGTACTACTCCTATTGCTACAGTGTTCCTAGCGGAAACCAAGAATTTTTGGTGAGAATTCTATTACGTAAGGATATCAAAAATACCGGCATTGTAGCGACTGCAGATTTTGAATGCGATTCTAACGCACCCAGTTTCAAGAGAATCCGACTAGAATTGAGCTTAGGAGAGCGTTCCTGGCGAAAACACACAAAAACAGAAAAAAAACACGCCTGCCCTATGTTCCGCAAAAAGCTGTAACCATTTCAAGGGAGCCCAGTTCTCCATCAAACTCAATGCCTGGTGGGGGTTCAACATTTTCCAGATCTGGAGAGGCAACAAATGGAAGGCTGTGTTCCATACTCACTGGGGGCTCTTTGAGCTGCTGGTGATGTACTGTGGCCTTACCAACTCACCTGTCACATTCCAGCCAATGATGAACGACATCTTCCAGGACCTCATCCTGTCCAGAGATGTCATGGTATACCTCAACAACATCATGCATTCTGACCTCACTAACCACTGAGAGATCATCCGGGAGGTCCTCCAACAACTCCAGGCGCACTGGCTTTACCTCCAGCTGGAGAACTGTGAGTTTGAGAAGTCATTGATTGAGTACCTAGGCATAGTGTTGCCGCGACTTCGACTTCAAGTCATTTTGAAGTCCAAGTCACAACCGACTTGAGTCAAGTCGAGCCAAGTCGACACTGCGACTTGGGTTGACTTCCAAGTCGACTCAAGTGACTTGAAGTCGACTTAATGCCCGGAATTCTAGAAAGGTGTGGTGAGTCGTTTACAACACAAAAAAGCAATTTCTTGAATTTGGATGAACCATGACCTGAGCACGTGACAACCAGGTGATGCATGTCACATTTTCATGATTTTTTGTGAAACCACCACAAATGAAGCTAGAACCACAAAAACACCTTGCTGGCAAAAATCAGCTCTGGAGTCAACTCGAACCTATTGAGTTGAGTCAAGTCGAGTTGAATCTATATTTGAGTCGACTTTCGAAGTTGCGACTCGACTTTTCAAGTCGCTGCAACACTACCTAGGCATCATCATCTCACATAACCATGTTGAGATGGACCTGGTCAAGGTCACCGGAGTCTCCACTTGGCCCACTCCGGAGAACAAGCAGCATGTGCAGCGGTTCCTCAGCTTCACGAACTTCTACCAGAGGTTCATCCAGGCCTTCTCAGACATTGCTCGACCCCTCTTTGATCTCATAAAGAAAGGTGTCATCTGGACCTGGACCACTGCCACAGCCGTGTTCACAGCCCTCAAGGATGCAGTGACCGTGGAGCCCATCTTAGTTTTTCCAGATGAGTCACATCCATACCAGGTCAAGGCAGACAGCTCTGACTATGCTACTGGGGCTATCCTGTCTCACCCAGAAGCAGACCAAGAGTTTGAACAATGTAATGTAACCATGAGATCCACGACAAGGAGATGTTCGCTATCATCTGGGCCCTAGAGGAGTGGCAGTAAGCATCCAGTCGAGATCTAGACCAATCACAAAAACTTGGAGTACCTCTGGAAGGCGCAAAACTTGAACCGGAGATAAGTGCAGTGGTCCCTGTACCTGTCCTGGTTCTACTTCCCACTGCACCACCAACCCGGCCACCTTATGGGTCATCCGGAGGTGTCCTGCTACCTCAATGAAAGACAGTCACTCCTAGTGTGGATGGATCATGTTCAAGAAAGGTTCGCAAAGAATACTTCTAAAACCAAACCCTAACCAAAACCACTCAATTACACCTTCCTTGACAGGAATGATAGTTTAAGTTCAGGGGTGTAGACCAAGTATTAAGTCAAATAGCCAAGTGCATGCAGGTTCTAACCGTTCAAGGAAGTCTCGTAGGTTTAGCATGGTGCGTTTTGTTGGGTTGCGGAGCACTTTACTTTATTTATGGATGAACGTAGGTTGTTTTATATAAGAAACAGACTCAAACGTCTGGTGTGGTTTGTTCCAAGGAATGGGTTTTGCTAACATGTTGGCTTAACAAGCACACAACAGTGGTTCGCGAACAGGGACACAGGACACAGGACACAGAACACAGAACACACACAAGAACATGTTAACGGACACAATGACAAGACAAACACAAGACACAGGACACAGACACATTCGAGGACACAATTCCACAGTTCAAGTTCACATGTCCACACGGACATTAATTCAAAACCATAAGTCACTTTATAACGGGTGAAAGAACAGTTGCGCAAGGCTACTGAGCTCCCGAGCCAAACCTGTCTACAACACAGCTGTGTCTAGAGGCGGGGTCTGCTACGGTACTGCTAAACTGACTGCTCTTTTATACTACTCTCTTATTGCAATGAATAAATAAATATTATATACACTGGTCTGTTTATCTGTGAATTCTGACTCGAAATCCCTGCTCGAATAATGCTATTGGCTCCCTATACCAGTAGATCAAACACTGGTTCATACTCAATCAATCCAAGTTGAAATAGTATAGTATCTTGGTGATAATGCTGGGTCCGCGACTCGCAGCTTGGGTGACGCTCCTGCCTGGATGTGTCTCTTCTTCATCCTAGCCCTATTCAGACTCTCCTGCTGAGGTTGGGGTCTCTTCACAAGCGATTTGTACGGTTTGCGGACACTGTCAAACTCTCGTAGTTCAACTTTAATGATCGGGTTTCAGCTGTTGCCATCTTTGATCAAACAGCTCCACCTCGAGTACGCTTTGGCATCAGATGCCTAATGCATCTTGGTCATACTCCGGATCTACACGGTCCTCGGAGCTATAGCCGCTTGGGGTATTTGCCACTTTTCTGTCTCGGAGCCCTCCACTTGCATGTGAAACACACATCCACTAATTCCAGGAATGCGGCAACAAACAAAGTGCCTCTGGAGGTGGTCGTGACTACTGAGTTCCATCCGTGATTGCCAAATAAGATTCCTTCTAACTCCTCTGTAGTCCAAGTCAGTGTCAGCACCTCTAGGCAGGATCCTAGATACTGTCTGGTTATTCAAGATCATCTCCGTGTGAGCGCAACTCTAGCTATGTGACTGGTAGCTCTCTATGCAAGGCTTTGCAGAAGCTTCTCAGGATGTCTGCATGATTGTCTACAAGATATGCCATCGCTTCGCTCTGGCTAGCGATGCCATACTTAATCTCGATTTCGATTGTCCGCGGATGCGACTAGTATAGTATAACAACGAACATCTGTCTTTGCTACATGCAATTTATTAGACAAATAATTAAGTTTGCATTCCAACCATTTCGGCTACTGACGAACGAAATGACCATATTCAGATATGCTGAGCGCGGTATCAGCAATGGCTGGAAGGTCGAAACTGGAACCTGTGAGTTAGAAACAGATTAAATGTAAGAAATCAGTGCCCTACATTGGATAGTGTGATAGAGGGCAACATACAAAGAATCTATCTCGGACTCTGGTGCTCCTTTCGACAATTGGTCTGAATGTTTTGACAAACAGTGCCTGATATCCGAGCTTTCTTAAACGATTTGGGACTTTATTCCGAGGAAGAGAACGAAATTCTTACCAGTTGCCGGTGCGTCTGGACCACCTGGCAGGAAATGAAGTAAATGGTGTCAATGAAGGGAGGAAAACTGTTGAGTTGAGGGAAAGGTTTCGGGTGTACCCCGGAGCATTTAATGGTGAGAGGTAATTGCAGATGCCGTTCTGGGTACAATACTGAATTGTCAGTCATTATAGCACAAAGTAAAGAGGTACAACACGAACCAAACCAACGTATAGATGCTTGTGCCCACGAGAAGGACAGAAAAGAGCAGGCATAGCCATGCGAACTGGAGAGAGGCTGGACTGCCGACTTGAACACAGTGAAGGAGGAGGAATGATTCAGACGAGACATGGAAAGCCAACATGTTGAAGGTTGCGCAGAATCTTGAAAATTAAAATTCCCGATTGAACTTTTGTGCTTGGATGCCACAGACTTGACGAGTGATTCATAGCATGAGACAATGTGGCGGCCACAAAGTTGAAGGTTTTGTTGAGGAGGAGGCACGGTCTCAAGAGAACTGCGGAAGAGTAACTCTGGAACTTGTGTCTCTTCCGACTTGAGACAGAGTTTTGGCAGTCTTGTGAGCGAATTGAGCCACTTGCCGGGCTTGAACGCAATGTGAATGTAAAATATTGCTCTTGGGCGACGAGGCTCTTGTGGACGGCTTGAGGCTTGTGGCAGGGGTAGGGAGAATGGTTCAGGAGGCTCGCTGGATGTGGGATGATGATGGGGGAAAGAAAGCACGAATGGTGGTGTGAATGCACCAGTGTTCTTTTTGAGCAGGTGTTGTACGCACAATCTACAAGCATGTGGTTGGCTGAGAGTGGAAAGTGATGTCCGAGACAGCGGACTCCAAAGCTAAAATGCGAGTGCTAGTAAGTGTTCCGTTAGATATAATTATGGTGGGACAAAAGAAGAACATGCACATATGGGAAGCGCTGGCAGGGAGAGTGGGAAAAGGGAATGTTGTGGACAGGTGCAACCGAGGTATGGGAATAAAACCCTAAATTGAGGTGATTTCCATACGGAGCTGTGTAATTGATGTAGATGGCGGGGACAAATTGAGCGCTGGTGAGCGCTCCGTCGAACCCAAACAGTGGTATTGTGGGAATTGGCGATGTGTGAGAGAAAAGGAAGACAGTAAACAGGTGCACATAAAATCAGTCCATCTGCTTAAGATAAGAGTAATCTGAAATTCGCAAAATAGCTGCGTTTCATGTGTGGCTGCTTTCACGGCCTATCACCAATCATGAAGTAGGTTCAGACAGCACGGATGTCACCCTCCTCTGCCCGGACTTGTTCCATGTCCGCATGTTGGAAGGTGCTGTGGTTGCCAGACCCGAGATGCCTCTTCTCCGTGACATCCGGGAGGCCTTCACGGGCAAATCAGAACTCAAAGACCTCGTCACACAGGAACCCCTCAAGAACCGGAATGTCTGCTCCCCCTGGTCGTTTGAGTGGAAGATTTCGGACGGACTCCTCTACTTCCGTCATACCACAGAATAAGGGTCTCCGGTGCTGGATTATGGTGCAGCACCACGACATTCGGGTTGCCAGTCACTTTAAGACCTTGGAGCTTGTCTCCCAGAATTACTGGTGACCCCAGCTGTCCCAGTATGTCAGCCAGTATGTCCGCACCTACAATTCATGCCACCAGACTGAGGTGCTTTGGAAACTGCCCTACAGAGAACTCCACCTGACAGAAATCCCGGAAGAGCGCTGGGATACCATCTCAGTGGACTTCATCTTCAAGCTTTCAGACGTCCATGGGTTCGACACGATCATGGTCATGGTTAATGTACTAAGTAAGCAGGCCCACTTCAATGAGTGCCACACTGGCCTTGGTGCAGTCAGAGCTGCTTGGCTCCATTACCAGAACGTCTGGAGGCACCACAGAACCATCCGGAAATACATCTCTGACCGGGGATCACAGTTCATCACAGAATTCACCACAGAACTGTGGCACCTCATCAGGATAGAGCCTGCGATGTCCACCGCTTGCCACCCGCAGACTGATGGCCAGACCGAGTGCATCAATCACGAGCTCAAGCAGTTCGTCTGGATCTTCACGAACTACCAACAGGATGACTGGGACAAGCTCCTGCTGGCTGCGGAATCATGTACAACAACCATATCCACTCCTTGATGCAGCAAGTTCTGTTCATAAGGGACACCAGAAGACTCGCCTAGGTGGGCTTCGGGCTTAACAGATTACACTCGAGTGGAATCTGCAAACAAGTTTCACAGCTGGATTGCCTCTGGTGTCTTTGAAGCCAAAGCCATGCTGGTCAAGGCCAAGGACAAGTTCAAGCTCTACTATGATCGCTGGTGCATGCCTGCCCCGGAGATCAAGGTAGGAGATCGGGTCTGGGTTGACACATCAGACCTCCGGATGACCCATCTGTCTGTAAAATTCTCGAAAAAATGCCTCGGACCCTTCCAAATTGTGAAGGTCATCAGAAAGGGTGCATACAAGCCCGCTTCATCCAGTCTTTCTGGTGGTGAAGCTCGAGCTTGCGGAGCCGGACCCGTTCCATAGTCGACATGTGAAGCATTCCACATGTCGGCCATCCGACCCTACCACAGTGTGATGTGTGTACTGCCAGTTTGTGGATTGGGTGGATCAGACAAGGGGGAGACCCTGATCCTGGAAGCGATACTCAGTCCTCAGACTCGGAGCACACTCCTGTGGCAAAAAACAAGAAAAAGGAGAAGAAAGCCCCGAAATCCGATTCGAAATCAGATCCGGAAGCCGAATCCAGAAGCCTTCCTGTGATGTTTTCTTTCACAGGAAATAAATAAAAGCCCGTGACACTTGAAGTAAGGCCAGGATATGGGAGGTTGCCAGAGAAATATAGGCTTAAGCGGCAGATAGTTGGGATCCACTCCAAGACACGCCCGGGCTTTCGCCCAATCTTTCTGAGTTCGCTCCTACTGGCAGGTACATGTCAGAAAGGAAAGCAATTATTAGGGGAGTTCAAAGTAAACAACACTTTTTCACTTTGTTTAAACCCTGGTTGGTCACGTTTTGAACCTAGCACTGATTCATATTAAAAATTGCGAGCTTTAAACCCTCAGGTTCTGCATGGTGACAAACACCATTAAATAAACCATTGCTTAAACAGGGTTCTACGTTGAGATGCAATTGTTTAACAAACTTTGTAGGGGTTTATGCGCATGAGGGAGCGCGCCTGTTTTGGAGTGAGCAACCTTCTTTCTTTGCGGTTGTTATTTACTCATTCTGTGCAGTAGAAGGACGTGACATCAAACCGTTAAGTTGGTTGTGCATCGAGGCGTAACCCAGAAGTCTCACCTACTAATCCCATTTATCTCCTCTTGTTAGAGGGGAAGATATGGTGTGTGTACGCCCTCTAGTTAGAGGAGATAATCCGAATCCTCCCATGCTACAGACTACGCTACGAAAATGCTGGAAACATGCTGCAGATCATGCTGCAGTGGACTTGTAGCACTTCAGGTATGTCCTTAAGTAAGCTACGCATCACGGCCATCAGCGGCAGGCATCCCTTCCCAAAAAGGAAATTACCCAAGAAAAAAAATCAATAATTATTGTATTTCTCAACTCAAATGAGTCGCACTGACCCAAAAAGGAAATTCCTGATATAATATAGCAAAAAAATCGAAAATTGATAGAAAAAATCAGTCCAAGCTAAGATCACAGCCTCCACCTTCTGCACCGTCCACTACCAGCACAGACATCTGATACATCAGCTCAGAGTGGTCTATATAGGGGCTACTCCCAGCTAACTTGGATAACTTTTGATAATTATGATACTGATACCATCAGTTTATCTTTCCCAAAAAGGGCAGACTATCCTTATCTTTGACTGTAAGGTATTATGTCTTGTGGGGTTAGACACCACGACCTCTCCAATCACCCAAATCAGTTTAAATGAATATTTTATTGCTATTTATCGCCGCATTTGGGAATGTTTTTGCATTTTGCGCCTTAACCAGACCGCTGATCACAAAACAGATTGGACAGCCAGATAGAGCTTTTTTGGGTCTACAACTTTGATTTTGCTGACACATTTCCTTTTTTAGCCACTACGCTTTTCGCCCAAAAAGGAAATACTTTGGTTTTGCCATTGCTTGGGTGCAGATTGGCCGTTTTCCTTGGTTTAACTTTGAAGTTGTCATGTTTTGTGGATGTGGATGTAGCCTGAGTCACATTGAGAAGTAGGGAAACAGAGTAACATGGACATCATATCCAAACCTCGAAATGTATTTCGTGTTTTGCACCACAACCAGGGCACTAATCGCGAAACGGATTGGACAGCCGGAGACCGCCGAAGCGGCTCTACAACTTTGGTTTCAACTCTATTTTTGGATTTTTTGGTGTCTCAGAGTCTTCAGGCTGACACATTTCCATTTTTGGCCACTACGCGTTTCGCCCAAAAAGGAAATTTTGCGTTTTTCCCCTTATTTGGGCGCATATTGGCCATTCTCCTTCATCTAACTTTGCAGTTATCATACTTTATGGATGTGGATGAGGTTCACACCACATTTTGAGGCAGGGAAACAGGGTAACATCCATCTAATGTCTGAACTTCCAAAATTCGATCCCTGCCCTTCCTACCTCACACAGAACCATGGTCAGCTGTCAGAAGTCTCAGCACAGTATCATGTCATCATTGGGCAGTGCTTCCACCTGGCCTTGCCCTACTCTGGGCATCATATAGATGAACTTTGAGCCCATAGATTATTCACTGATTTATTGTTTTCCCTGCCTTTCCTTTGTGTGGTGTACCTTCCCAATCGTCCCACATGACCTATGGGATGTATGAACCTTTTTTTAAGACTTCCATTTATCTTTAGTCAACTACATGTGGAATTTGGTGATGGTCAGGCTTCAATCAGATATTCAGGTTATTCAGACTGGCTTCACTGCGTTCAAGGCCCTCCTATACTCAGCCTCAGTCAAGGTCCCTAGCCAGAGCTACACAGACCATCTCTGTGTAGCCGACTACACAACCTCTGTCTAGCTCTGTATAGTTCTGTGTAGGTCTGCATACTTGTGTGTAGGTCAGTCAAGGTGTGTGTAGGTGGCTCTAGGTCTGCATAGCCTGCTAGACAGACATGGTTTTAGGACAACAACCCTGTCTCCCTCGTGGTTAGAAATTCACGCAAGTAGCACCAGTATAGCTCAGTAGAGCTGAGTGTAGTACCCAAACTCATCTATACAGACCTACACAGAGTCTGCTTAGGTGACCTAAACACAGCTGGACAGGGGCTACATGGACCTTGCCAGATTTGTGTCTAGGTGTGTGTAGTCTTCCTAGACAGGGCCTTTGTACCCAGCTACACTCACCTGTACAGACCTACACACATCTCAACTCACTGAGCCTAGGAGGCCCTTGAATGCAGTGCTTGTGGTATTGGAACTAGATATAAACCCTCCCCATAGTTGCCCAAGATATACCACATTAGGGAAGCAAAAGACTAAAGCCAAACATTGACTTGAAGTTGAGATATGTGAGGTGACAGTTTTTGATCATTTGTCAAATAGTGCCTTGAGCACTGCATATAATGCAAAGAAAAGCTTATAAACCGCATTTCCCACTGTGAAAGAACAATATTCACCTTTATTTGAAGGAATTTGGTCAAGTTTCCAGCAAATGGGGGTTAAGGGCACAAGTGTGTTACTACAAATTATTGCCTTTACACTGCACACTGTCCAAATCACAATTTGCTCAAATGTTGAGTAAAATGATTGAAATAAAGCTTGGGATTGGTGTTTTACCTTGTAGCTTCCCACTTCTGACATTCATTTGGCACCAGGTGTCCTCCTTGGCCCTCAATTGGTAATTTGATGGGGAACTGAGATTTCACAATTCTCATGGTTCTGGCCATATATTGAGGTAAATTTTGGCCTCTGGTGGTTGGGGCATATCTTTGTAATTGTCCTATGTTGTTGGATTGGGGGTCAGCCCAATGGGGCACAGAGGATGGTGTGAACATTTATGTGCTACATATTTTCCTTCAATCCCAATGTGGTTGATAGTGGCATGGCTACAAAGTCAGTTGGAAGTGTCTATGTACACTCTAGAAGCATTAGGACCCTGGATTTAGCCAGTCCAATACCTGGTACTCACAAAGTGAGGCAAATATCGAATTTTACCACCTGGTCAATAAATTGTGTATATGTTTGTCAAACACTCAGGAAACTGCCCCAAACCACTAGAGGAACCAAGGAATATTGAAAGAGAGTAGCTTGGCTTGGCTCCAGTCATTCTGTGGGAAGTGGTAATGTCAAGAGTACAATTTTGGAAGTTCAGACATTATGTGGATGTTACCCTGTTTCCCTGCCTCAAAATGTGGTGTGAACCTCATCCACATCCATAAAGTATGATAACTGCAAAGTTAGATGAAGGAGAATGGCCAATATGCACCCAAATAAGGGGAAAAACGCAAAATTTCCTTTTTGGGCGAAACGCGTAGTGGCCAAAAATGGAAATGTGTCAGCCTGAAGACTCTGAGACACCAAAAAATCCAAAAATAGAGTTGAAACCAAAGTTGTAGAGCCGCTTCGGCGGTCTCCGGCTGTCCAATCCGTTTCGCGATTAGTGCCCTGGTTGTGGTGCAAAACACGAAATACATTTCGAGGTTTGGATATGATGTCCATGTTACTCTGTTTCCCTACTTCTCAATGTGACTCAGGCTACATCCACATCCACAAAACATGACAACTTCAAAGTTAAACCAAGGAAAACGGCCAATCTGCACCCAAGCAATGGCAAAACCAAAGTATTTCCTTTTTGGGCGAAAAGCGTAGTGGCTAAAAAAGGAAATGTGTCAGCAAAATCAAAGTTGTAGACCCAAAAAAGCTCTATCTGGCTGTCCAATCTGTTTTGTGATCAGCGGTCTGGTTAAGGCGCAAAATGCAAAAACATTCCCAAATGCGGCGATAAATAGCAATAAAATATTCATTTAAACTGATTTGGGTGATTGGAGAGGTCGTGGTGTCTAACCCCACAAGACATAATACCTTACAGTCAAAGATAAGGATAGTCTGCCCTTTTTGGGAAAGATAAACTGATGGTATCAGTATCATAATTATCAAAAGTTATCCAAGTTAGCTGGGAGTAGCCCCTATATAGACCACTCTGAGCTGATGTATCAGATGTCTGTGCTGGTAGTGGACGGTGCAGAAGGTGGAGGCTGTGATCTTAGCTTGGACTGATTTTTTCTATCAATTTTCGATTTTTTTGCTATATTATATCAGGAATTTCCTTTTTGGGTCAGTGCGACTCATTTGAGTTGAGAAATACAATAATTATTGATTTTTTTTCTTGGGTAATTTCCTTTTTGGGAAGGGATGCCTGCCGCTGATGGCCGTGATGCGTAGCTTACTTAAGGACATACCTGAAGTGCTACAAGTCCACTGCAGCATGATCTGCAGCATGTTTCCAGCATTTTCGTAGCGTAGTCTGTAGCATGGGAGGATTCGGATTATCTCCTCTAACTAGAGGGCGTACACACACCATATCTTCCCCTCTAACAAGAGGAGATAAATGGGATTAGTAGGTGAGAAGTCTGGTGTTCCGTGGAATTTGCGTAAATTCGTTTGGAAATGAAGCAAAGTCATCACACGAAAGAAAAACTATTGCCTTTTCATATACAGTATATTTGTACAAATGGTTACACTCCTCTGCTCAATAGGCCACCTGGAAAGTCAGCCCGTCCAACTCGCGTTTATAGCACCGATGCTGACTGGTTTCGTACGCAAAATTCGACATGAAGCCCGCCTCACCTCCCGTCACGATCTCCAGCACGTCTGTCGCCGCAGAAGTCGCTTTGTAACTGCCGGCGGTCACTACACCATACGAGGATGTCACGGTGTTGTCGTCCAAAAAGGCGAAAATCAGTTGGGTAACATCCATCTTGAGTGCTCGCTGGACTACTTCCACACCTGATGACGAGCGATGAGGGCGGGGAGGAGTTTGGGTGTATGAGGACGTACCCTCGCCGATTGCACCAATAGCTTTGAGATGACCGAACGCCTCGCGGACCCAGTGAATGCAGCGCCCACTCGCCTTGAGCATATCGGCGGACTCCTTTCCGGAGAGAATTAACAGCGCATCAAACATCGTGCTGCGTTGTTCCTGTTCACCACAAGTCAGTTCCCGTCCGCACAGACATGTGTTTCCGAGTGAGAATACGCACCTCGAAATGATGATCAACCACCACGCCCCCATCGCTGCCCACCTCCTTCCCAGCAGGATAAATCTTTCGCCGCCGCGGCCCAATGAGGAAGGGAACCGCGCCGCCCGCCATGAGCATCGCGCCGATCATACTCACCTCCGTCCCATTAAACCCGTCCGCAAGCAAAATCGCAATCCGCCGCGACTTGATCGTCGGTTTCTTCGGTGCGTAGTGGAGTTGTGAGAGCGGGGTGCTTTTCTGCCCGTGCGGTCGTCCAGTAGGGGATTCGTTGATCTGCCCGCCTACATTGGCGGCGACCGTTTTCGCAAGGTCGACGTTGACGGCGGAGAGCAGTTTGGTGTAGGTCTTGTAGACTTGAGCGTCGTCGCAGTGACTTAGTTCGAACGAGAAGGCATTGATGAGGTGGCTCTGCGAGGTAAAGTGAGCAGGTCTTCGAGGCCTTCGAGAGAATGCAGAACATACCTTCTCATACTCCGTGAGCGAGTTCAAAAACAATTCCGCCTGATTATAATGCTCCTGGAATTTCTCCCCGCGCACACCCGCCTTGATGCCTTCAACCTTCTGCGCAAACCTACAACAGTAAAAAGAATGTTGTCAATCAATCAAATGTTCAGCCCAGAACAATTCGAATGAAACGAACTCGGCATAGCCGCCATGACTCTGCGGAACCGGCGGGCCCGCCTCGAATCGGTTGGGCCAGTAGTTCACCCGCCCTTTGGTGATGCGCATCTGGTGCTGTCCGTCGCGGTTATGGTTCATCACAGGGCACACGGGCCGGTTGATGGGGAGTTGTTCCCAATTCATACCCAAGCGTGAAAGTTGGGTGTCGAAATAACTACGGGTCAACGATCAATGCAAACATTCGCACCCCAAATAATCTGTAATACACACCTGAAATTCCGCCCCTGCAGCAACGGGTCGTCGCTGAACCCGATCCCAGGTACGACGTGGCTCGTACAAAACGCGACCTGCTCTGTCTCGGGGAAGAACTCGTCCACCGGTCGATTCAGTACCATCTCCCCGATCTCTTCAACCGGGACCAGTTCTTCGGGCCAGATCTTTGTCGCATCGAGGATGTCGAATTCAAAGTCGTGTTCGCGCTCCTCGGGGATGACTTGAATGCCGAGGGTCCACTTGGGCGGGGCGCCATTCAGGATAGCTTCCTCGAGGTCTTTGCGGTGGAAATCTGCGTGTACATGGCATTATATACTGGGAGAAAAGAGATTGGAGGCGCAAAGAGCGTACCTGGATCCTGACCAGCAATCTTGAGAGCTTCGTCCCAGACGAAGGAGTGCACACCTAGCCCGGGGATCCAATGGAACTTGCAGAACGGAATCAGTGCATTCGATGCGGGGTGGACAGTAAAATCAACGCACTTTACGAAAAAACGCTTTCCATCACGATTGATGAGGGTGAAAGTGTTGACGCCAAAGCCTTGCATCATACGGTAGGATCGCGGAATCGCGCGGTCGCTCATGGCCCACATGACCATGTGGGACACCTCGGGTTGAAGGCCTTGAAATCGCCGTCCGTGGTGAGCAACGCGAAATAAAATACAACGTGAACGGCGATTGGCACACCGACAAAATCCCAAAAGTTATTATGCGCCGTCTGTCCCTGCGGAACCTCGTTTTGTGGCTCGGGCTTCACGGCATGCACGAAGTCCGGAAATTTTATGGCGTCCTGGATGAAGAATACGGGTATGTTGTTGCCCACGAGATCCCAATTCTGCGCAAGGACGCTTCGAGTGAGAAGACATGCGACTCCGCATTGCGCAAACGACCAGGACACGCACCCCTTCTTCGTTATAGAATTTCGTTGCGAATCCACGAACGTCGCGCACAGTATCAGCGCTCCCGCGCGACCCCTACACGGTACTGAAGCGCACGAATGTCGGAGTGGTACGGGTTGGGTCGGTCAGCACACTGGCGAGTGTGTACTTTAAGGCACGGTCATCGAAGACGCGAAAGTAGCCGTGGGCGGCGGTTCCTCGGGCGTGGACCTGTGTTCGAAGACGGATGTGATGTAAGGGCATAGCGTGGCGGGAAGAAAAAACATCACGCACAACTCGCTCTGGAATACGCTCATGGTCAAAACGATGGATCTTTTCGCGGGCAATTTGGTCCTCGAGAAGAGAAGGGCCAGAATTCTGGCCGTTGGTGACTTTCAGCCTAGTTGAGTTAGGTCCTGTGGGAAGGATTATAGTAGAAGAATTTACCGGTTGTCGGTGTCTGAAACGGGGACACCGTGGTCCGTCGTAATACCCGTCTTTGCAGTCACTTCCACAGTGTCTGAAGCGAGGTCCTTGACTTTTGTTGTCTGAAATATGTTCTGCATGGCGGAGGTCATGGTGAGGTTCAGGGAGGCAAAACGGAGACTAACTCTCCAGTCCCAGAGTTTTTGTAGTCAGAGACTGTCGTCCTAATGTATGACATCGACATGAAAACTGCAAGACGCGCTGTTATCGTCGAATTCCATCATCATAACGGCGTCAACTCAGGTTAATCTATATGGCCACGGTGGCCTTGAGAGCGAAGCGAAATGGGCGTCCGACACCACTCATACACACGATGCTCATGGGACTAGGCGGCACAAACGTGCCAGGGCGGAAAGTCTAGTTCCTTGAGCCGTTCCCCTGCGCATGCATAGAATTGACGATATTTTCAAGCGGGAGGGCCAGGATTCAGGGAACGAAGCAAGAGCAAAGGCAGAAAATTGATTGATAAGGAGCAGACATTACACCAAGCGGAAGATGTTTCCCAAGCAAAATTGTTCGATTTCGTGCGGCGTCCGATTTATCTCCATGTAAGTGCTGCGTGTAGCGAGTAAGTGAGGAAAGAAAGGGAAGAAGGGAACGGAGGGGCACCCGAAGAGAGTTGCCAGGTAAGTACTTATGCGATCATTGGAGAAGGAAAAAAGGGCCTTCCCGAATTGACCCGATGACGGCATCATAGACTTACTCGCCTTTCTTTTCCCTTCTGCTGCCACCACGACACGGGATTTCACGTCAGGATACTCTTTGCCCTCTCGAAAACTCTACCAATTCAGATTTCAAGACCGCTCTCGCCTTGGATCCATGAACTTGGGTGCTCAATTTGGTGCTCAAAGTAGACTCGGTCTGCAGCGTGTTCCCCACCGATCGCCGAATCGATAGAATCTAGCACCATTGAAATCTTCCACCGCTTTCGTAAAATCTTCGGCGAAGTCTTTCACTGGACTGCACGACCCCTAGATGAATACACCAAATCGGGAACCAGATCCTTTGATGTCTGACGAAGCCCTTGGATCTTAGCAAGATCTTAGGCCACATCTTTCGTCACTGGCATGCAGTCGCGGTGATCACACCCAATTTGTGGACCGAGTTTGTTTTTACTTGAAACCCAGTGACACCGCGCGTCGAATCATTTCCTGTACATCAGCATAACGCTTCAGCCAGACTTGAACACATTGACGGCGCTGGAGATCCTCATGACCAGTGCGCCCGCGCGAGTTCAGCTTATGTTTTCTCGGACATTCGGAGACAGGATCGTTGCTGGCCATAAAATTGCTCTCTACCACCAAGCAACAATCCCACAGCCTGCAGTCTTGATTTAACCATGGCTATCCCGGATGGAATGATTTGGGATGTGTTCGAGGCCGCCCCTACCCTTCGTTGCTTGTCCCTCAACGGCCTCCCCTGCTCCCGGTCTCCCAGTTTATTCATCCCTTCACGATAATGCCTGGCGCATTCTACCCATCCTGCGCTTGGCGAAATCCTTCGTCGCTCTAAAGATCCAAGGGCTTCTTCGCCAATCTCTTCCCCTCCCCACCCGGAACAAATCCTTCTACCACTCCTTCGCGAGTTGCACACCGACGGGGCCTTGTAGAGGTCAACAGCCTGGTGTATCGCCTCCGTATTACGACCAGCACCGGTCCTGGTACCCAACTTGAGGGCGCTGCGTCTCAATATCGCTGATCGTAATGCGCTGAACATGACTGGCGTTGTCGACATGGTCGAATCGCGCTGGCGCATCACCGACGGGACTCCGTGCACGCGGCCGAAGTCCGCACGTTTCGTTTAGCGGGATCACCAAAACAAGCGACGAGAGGGCCCAGCCAATTCTCTTGCCTGCGTGATTGTTGTGTTGTTTAATTGTTGATTTACCGGATGGAGACGATATGTCGGCGGACGTAGCCGAAGATTGCCGCCACGAATCCAGGTGCGTGGTCGGAACGCAGTGCGTGGCACGCGGCCGGACTCGGCTCATCATCTTTGCCTTTGCTCCATCCTAACCACCTTCACATCCTTTTCGCCAAATTCGGAGATATGGGCAGGACAGCATACCCCATCCAATTCTTCCCAATCCTTCCCAAATTAATCACTACCAGGGATCTTTAAACACCGTCGTATTATTTGATTATGATGCCCAAGTTCCCTGGCGTACTCGGTGTCTGTGCACCGACGGTTCCGCTTCTTCCTCTCCTCAAACACTATAACGGCCCCCTTCAGGCTCTGGCATTATTCCTTCCGGTCACCGACCTTGAGTGCCTCCACCCCATGTACTGCACTCCCGAGGCGCTGATGGCCAGCTTTCGGAGCATCTAGGGCACTCATATCACTTCATTGTATGCGGATTTCGAACCATCGGACGCATTCAACCATACCACATTCACCCAACTAGTCGACTTCTTTTCCCAACTCACAGAGCTCCTCATCGGCGTCTCTAGACCAGAGCCGTCCCACCTGTTCACGCTCATGTCTTTCAAACCGCGGGACGGGGAATCGTGCCGCCAAATTCACATTGTTTTCAAGGTACAGTGGTCTGACGTCGCTGAAAACCAGGCCGAATTATTGAACTCCTCATAACCGTCATTGTTCCTCCGGAAGCTCGTCAATTCGGCCCGTGTACAGTGCCGGACTTCCCACAGTTGCGCAACGCGCTGACCGCGAGGTGCTCGGAGCTGTCATGGTTGTGGCTCAACGGTTTCTATTTCTTGTGTGAATGGCACGGTGAGAGAATTCCCGGCCAAGAATTTTGGTACGGAATACCGTTTTTTCCTGTTTTCATGATAAAATGGCCTTACTTATAGCTGAACGTTCATGAAGCGCGAGAAAGAGCATTTTTGATCCGCAATTGCTCTTGAAAAGTGAGCTCCACGCGGCGCTGCTGCCTTTAATATGGCTATGATGTTGACAGTTGAGCGCAGATGTGGCTAAAGCACCCGACCAAAATTCGTCGAATTCCCTGCCCTCGGGTTCGAATTCTTGCTTGCTCACTCTCGTTGTCTTGTTCTCGGTGCCGTTCGATGATGTACTCTTTGTGTCTGAACACAATTTTGTTAGCAACGGAATGAATTGCCCTTTTCGGTGCTGTGGAGACAATTTCAAAGAAAATCTCCCAGAAGGAATGAAATAAACGGACGGGGCACACGAGTCATTTTCCAGTCAGACTTCCCTTTCTTTTTTTGCGGGATGCCCTCAACGGCGAAATACAGTGACGCCCAAACTTTTGTCCCACATTCTTGACGGTGTGGGTGTTATATCTTTATTTCTCTTTCGTCCTTCAATTCTGGTGCACCGTGGTTTGAGCCGCCCATGCGGATAACTGAATAAAGAGCTCGTTAACCTTGGTTCTTAATCTTAGCGAGTCGTTCCCTGTCCCCCAAACAGGCGAGCACTCAGACGCACAGTTCTGATATCTCGATACCTTTCTAGTCTTCCTTAGGAGTTCGAATTTCTAAGTTTTACGTCATATACGAGATCTTACGATTCTTTCGTTCAAATTCGGATGGCGATTTGTGACAAATCCACAATCCTTTAAGCACTCTGTCATGTAGCAGGTACAAACCCAGCCTGGGTGACGCGGTGGCCGAGTGCGACAATTATGACTCTTCACTTTGCACGCAGCTACCCAAAATACTTGCTCTTAATCAAATCAATGACAGATGTAGAAATGGGGGTCTATTACCATAAACGCAATAAACATTTCTCTTTGGTCTGTATCAGTAAAAGCCTGAGTCCCAGTGTAAACGGCGCCTCGGGAGGCATCGCCGGGTATCGGCTGGGCCTCGGACAGGCTCGGACCGTATCGTCATCGCAGATTTTAACTCTTCCAATGCCCCGCGATACTCGCCGATACCAGGCGCTGCTACACGCAGCTATTTCCGGACACCTCAGATGCCTTCAGATACTTTGGATCGGGAGGTATCGTGTAGTATTGTAATAGCACGGAATACAACAATAATTTGATTTCCATTCCCGGGGCCTGCGCGCGCGCCCACCTGCTTGCCCCGCCCCCTGGCCGCGCTCCCTCTCTTCACCTGGCCGCATTGCACGCCAATCCGCGGCCATCGCCTGTCGCCCGCCCGCATCGCACGACAATCTGCCGGGACCATCACCATCGCCAATCGCCCGTCACCGTGCACGGTCCGTGCTCCATCCGCCAATCCGCGAACGGCTGCCCATCGGTGTATCGTCCGTGGTCCTGCAAGCTGTATGCATCGGAAATCTGCTGGATAAACTGTATCACTACAGAGTGGGGGAATGGCGGAGAACATACTTCTTAGTACCAAAAACAGCCAGACAATGTGCAACCAGATAGACCAGTCAGCCAGAAGAACCAGTCCACAAAGAGAGACACCCAGAGTCCCAGAGAGAACCAGCAGAAGCCCTAGTCTCAGAGAGTATCCAGCCTGGCGACTATCAGCAGAGAGAACCAGAGGGGCGGCGCCCAAGAGACCAGCAGAGGAGATGGTGTGGTGGTAAGCGGAAGAGAAGGCCACGTCACAATGACTCACAAGGCACTTCTCGGTTCCGACTTCCGCGGCGTCCGTCGAATGCACCAAGTCCGCAAAGTCGAAGTTTGGTTTGAGTTTGGTCGACAACTTTCAAAATTAAAAGACAAATTTCATGACGTCAGTAAGGGGAGTAAGAGGAATCCGAGCATGTGAAATTGAGGAGGTAAGTCAAAAGCGAGGCCTCACAATCCTTGGCGAGCCCAGCGTGACCCAGCGATACCCGGCGATGCCTCCCGAGGCGCCGTTTTCACTGGGCCTGAGTGCTCGAACAAGCCATCATTTGCCTCTGTTTGGTGATACATCTGTAGCGCGCTGCGGTCACGTGTCTATATCTAGTCCATATCAAGCGCACCCCACAAAGCTTTGATCAAAAAACAAGACACATCAGTTTTTCACGCACCTCGGTCGAACCACGCCAAATTCTACTGCAGGACATTATGCACCTGAGAAATGCACCCGGGTCTTGGTACATACACTGGATGAATTTTGGCGATGCAGCCCTCCTGATTCCCCGAGAGCGCCCGGAGGTAACGGAACGCAGGAGGAAACAAAGGAGCTGGTTGTACAAAACGGCGGAGGGGACTAACTAGTCACGGCTAGGGCGGGTGGAAATCAGTGCTAAAGGTAGTGAGGTAACACCGGGGGCAGCCAGTGACGCATGTGAACACCATATGCTTTAAATGCATGCTGTTTGCATGTGGAAGCAAAGCTACAAAGCAACCTTCGGCAGACTAAGGGCAGCTTTGTCCCATGCTTTGTTCTCTGGTTCAGGGAAACAAAGCATGCAACAAAGCCCCCCTTTGTTTCCTAATCGCACCTTTGTGGGCTTGATTTCAACTGCGAACTCCATGCATTTAAAGCACCTGGTTTCCATATGCCTCGTTGGTTGCCCCCGGTGTAAGTAGTGGCAGGTAAGCAGAAATCATCGCGGGTGAGAGGGGACGGGGCGAGCACGAAGTGTGGATCGAAGAAAGAGAGAGAACAAGAAATTCTTGAGCAGGGTTGGGTTCAAACATAACGCCTGAGAGAAATCACCAAATGGAGTAGCTTTGGTTGAGAAAAAACAGGCGAGGGGAAGGGCGCGGTGATGCGAAAAAAATGGAAGTTGTGGAGCACATACGCGAGCGGATTGTCCGGGATATCGCCGACACTCACGCAACGCGCAGTATCGTGTGAATAGTTCTACCAATGTGGCTGACGGGTCTTTTTTGAAAGAACATCAAGAACAGTGGAACCGACCACAAATCGTGCCGCGGGACCAAGAAAGATAACCGCGGGAGAACGGGGCGCATTTCGTATCGCGCGTCCTTGTTTGATCGTGCGTTCAAAAGTGTTCAAGTGTGAAATCAGGTGAAACCTTTGCCGTCATCCCGCAGAACCAGACCCGTACTTATCATGATGCCTGGTTTGAATCATTGATCAAGTTCAGCGCGAGCTGCCCGCCGTCATAGAAAGCTACCTAATTCCAATGGCGTGATGGCAGGTGGCGGCGTGTCGCAACTTGTGTGCTTCTGTGTGCTTGTGTGGCGCCTAGTGGCGCCCGAAGTCTCCCAGAAATAGTGGACAGCCTGAGATACGGAAATTAGCGGATATTAATCATCAGAGACGGCAGTCTGTGAGTGCTCACTGAATGTGGCGATGACAGCCTGTCAAATTCGAAGTCGGGTGGTGAGCAGGTGTAGTCATCCCTGTGGTCACTCAGTTATAGTAAGTCCGAGGCAGACATGATCCCATCAAACGTGAGTCTTACCAACACCGTAACATTGCCTAGGCCCTTGACATTCCAGAACATAATAATTGAAACCTACCCTTTAAGTGCAAGCAATTCAACATGCCAGTGTAGGACTCGGCAACTCGGCACAGCAAGCGAGAATTGCATTTCTGTCGTGTGGTGTCAGTGGCGAAAGGCGTTAATTGCACGCGAAACCCACGATATCTGTGGGTTTGATGGTAATTTTTGGTCCGGAGGATCTCTCCGCGGGGCTTAATTATCCCAAACCGATCTCCGTCGCCCGAGGAACGGTTGGTAGCTACCCGTTGTTACCCGGCGCCACCCGCGACGATCGTTCCCCCTTTGTTAGCAACGTCCTTGTTGCCGCAAGCCAGTGGATCATAATGTTTTTGCGAGCGAAGTACTTAATAACAGTCGCGTTGACGGGGGAAGCCCGCAGTGGGACCGACGTTCTCGTAAAAGATGCCGGCAAATGGATTTGGAGCTGTTTTGATATCATGCTGCGACAGTCGTCCATGCTTCGAACAGGACAGATGGCGAGATGGATACCCGATCGCTCATATCTAAATAACACACACTTCCAAGCGTCTAGGAACGGCCCCCTTTCCCACACCCTACCTACCCCCAAAAACCCTAACACCTAACCTGACCATGAGCGATTCCGCCCCAGGGCTCAACTTTGTGCGTTTCCTCGGCGGTCGCTCACTCGCAAATTTTCATGCTGACGAGTAATGTATTGAAAGATCATTATAGGAGCGTCCGTTTCAGGTATGTTTTTGCCACGCCTGCGCCACCGTCCGATGACTGATTGGGTTCTTGCCTTGCCCTAGGCATCGCATCGGCCATTTCACTCAAGAAGTCGGGGCATAGTGTGCTGGTGCTGGAGAAAGACCCGCAGCTGGGCGGCGCAGCCTCGGTGAGCGCAATCGACGGTCCCCTGTCAGGCACTCACCCCGTCACAGGGCGTAAATGGATGCGCTCGGTACGCTCGTCCCAGTTCCTTAATATTCACAATTTTTACCCTGACCCGCGTTCAGGATATGTCCCAACGGCAGCAAAATACTACTTGACTGGGGGTTGCTGGAAGGGGAGACACGCGCGAAGGCGGCGGCAATGCCAGGGTTTTCGTTTTTGAAATGTGCGTCGGGCAACCTGATCAGGTACTCCCCTTGGCTGATGCGCCTCCCAGACAATGCAGGATACGAGGAAGGCTCAGAACCCGATTTCCTCGGGGAGAATCGTTGGAATGAAGACTTGCTGTTTGAGGCCCGAGGAGGATACATGCAATTTCGGGTGTGTAGCTAATCATCCTCAGCGTCCCCGTCTGTTGTAAACCATTCATACCATCCAGCACCAAACTTTCATGCGCCTTCTCTATGACGAGGCCATGCGGCCTTCAGCCCCCTCCCCTCCTTCATCCCCCTCCGACGCCCCTGCCCACCCCAACGTACGTATAGTGTTCGGCGCGGAGGTCACGCACATCGACTGCGACGCGTGCACCGTAACACTAGCGTCCGGCGAGATACACACTGGCGACGCCATCATCGGCGCAGACGGCGCCCGCGGCCTGGTGAGACAGACGCTGATGCGGGAGGAGGGCGCGGAGCTGGAGGATGATGTGAACACTGGATTGGCGGTGTATAGGTGCGTGTTTCTTTTTTCTTTCACGGATGGAGAGTGGTAAAGGGCTCAAATCCATCTACGCTGCATCCCTCCCCACTACCCACCGAGTACTCACTCTCCTCCCAGTGCGATCATCCCAAAATCACGCGTGTTCGAAAATAACCTCGACGCCTGGTTTTACGATGACATCGGGGTGCGTAAATTTTCTTTATTTTTAGTTCGACTTTAAGCATTTTGAGATTAATGCTAATGCTGATATATTATTTGATCCACATAGTCTACTATATGGGTGGCGCCGGCCAGAGGTAAGCACGCGGTAACACTCGGTGCTATGTGGCTGACCATTTTGACCGTTTACAGCTGCATGGATATTTCCCGTCGTGAGTCCTGTCCATGTTGTCGCTGCCAAAACTTCGCACTTAACCTCCTTGATCCTATGTAGGGCGGCTCAAACGACCTCGCGCTCTCTTTATACACCCGCGACAGCGACCCCGAGCAGGACAGCTGGACGGAAATACCAGAGAAGAAGCTCGCTGAGGTGGTTGGGGAGTCCGATATCCGGTGTGTATCCCTCTTCGAACTTTCCCTTGGAACTTGGAGTCATCATACCTATGCTCATCATCGTTTGAATTGGTCGCGCAGGCTCCAAAAACTGTTCAAACTAGCAGAACCGCCTACCTGTGTGCAGCTCAAAACCCCATATACGCTCGAGTCGTGGGTCTCTGAGAGCGGACGCGTCGTCGCCTTGGGGGAAGCGGCACATCCGTCTCCGGTGGGTGTTTCACCACACAGTATATCCCTTACAACTGATCCACGGAGCAGCCCGCAGGCCTACACCCGTATTCCGTCGCGCTCGAAGACGCCGTCTTCATCGGGAAGATATTTTCGCACACGCGCAGCCGCGATCGAATCCCGGAGTTCTTGTATGCCTTCCAGGAACACAGGCATGTATCATTCCTCCCTCCATGCGTTCTCTTCCTCTCCTAATCTAGTTCTCGCTGCGTTGCCAGAGAAGCGCGTTGCCATCGGATCCGGGATGTCGACATGGAGTACGTGCAGGCGACGGTCGCTGAGGGCGAGATGCACGACGTGCGTGACGCAGGGATGCGCGCAAACCACGCGGCGGGAAAGAATGCGATGGAGGGCAATTTTCAAGAGATGTTGGAGGAGTTTGCCACGGTGTGGGTACCCCTTTCTTCTTTTTTATCCTCGTTAGCTTTAATAAATGCGATGGTTAGGTTCGGCTACGATGCGACGGACGACGCGGACGAGTGGTGGATTAACTGGGGCCGGTTTCGCGGCGACACAGGGAAGACTGACAGCATCTCGAGCCTCTCACAGGCGACATTAGGGTCGTTTTCGAGCATGTCGCAGGCAACGTCGTTCTCGAGCGTCACGAGCTGCGTGGATGATGGGCATTATGATGGATATCGTGACCACGGAAACGGGAGTGACGAGGAATATGGGCGGCAGTACGAGAATGGGAATGGGAATCCGAGCAAGTATGGCAATGACAATGGGTATGTAAATGGACAGGAGTATGGGAATGGCTGGGAACATGGGGACGAAGAGCTATCGGAGACGGAGAGCTTTTAGTGCACTTAACATCATTTACTTAATACTTGCAGCGTTTTAGATAATACCGATATTGTATACAGTCGAACCTCTAATAACCCATGGGTTCGGTGGAAGGCCTAAGCTAGTCTCTGTAACAGAACCGATATACAGATGACGATCAAGATGTATCTGTATATGGTCTGTTAGTAATCACGGGTCACTTGTTGGCGGACCGACGTCGACAGATTACGGAAAAGGGACCAATCACTATTCATAAGGCCCTCCGGGCAATCCTGGGACTGCTTTACATACCCAGGCATTCGGCAGGCAGGCTAACATTGTACTAACAATACTACCCACGGATGTTGACACCGTTCAAGCTCCGAAAACTATGCCGGCCCAATCGTAGCTCACCGCCTAATGCTGTCCTGTAGGCTTCACTACAACCCCGAACCCAATGGCCGCATCGAGTTCGGTCTCGAACACATCGTCTGTCATGGGAGCTTCACTGATGTTCGCGTGGCACACAAGGCAAGCTTTGCGACCCTCTGCCATCCACTTCCGAAGGCAATGGAAGCAGAAAATGAGTATGCAAAGCGGCCTGTAAACAACTTCTCAGCAACGGCGATGTGAGTCCCAGGCCACTTACACGACAGGCTTAGCCAGGGTGTCCCAGCAAATGCCGCATTCATAAACCTTGGGACCAACTGTATGGAAGTCAGGGTTGACCAAATCATCTCGTGCCTGACATGCTCACCAGTCTTGCCCTGAGCATGGTACTTGTTTCTTTCCTTAGCCCACAACACTGCATTAGCACGCAGATAGGCTCGCCACTCGACATCCACCAGTGAAGTGCTACTTCCGCTGTCAACGTCGATTGGGAACCAGTCCTTTCCTTCGAAGGCCAGAAAAGGACCATTTTGCGAGCCATTGATGGCAGGGTTGGCTCGAAGGCGGAAATAACCGTCGAGCTTGGTCTGATAGAGTTGGCTGCGAGACATCTGATTGCAAGTTGTGTGCGGCATGAATATATGAGTGTGAGCGCCTTTTCGACATACTGCCCACAGTCGCCACATTTGACTCTAGCACAGCGACCAGAGAGTTCCACGCCGCTATCGAGCCCGAAGGCGCTTTTTGGTGTGGTATGCAACGGTCGTCTTTCCGAGACGCTAGGTTCCGAGATCCCAAACATCTCTTGAGGAGCAGTGTCAGGGAGACGACCATGGAATTTTGTGACTGGGCGTCCACTACACGTCCACCAGTTACTGTCCGCCGACAAGGAGTGGGTGGAAGAAAGGCTTAGTAGTGCGGACCTGGACTTGAGGCTGCAACTCAACAACCGGTGGTATGCGTTAAACCGATCACAGAGGCAGAGCTGATTGCCGAGCGGGCAGTCGTATGATCTTTACAATGTTGCAAACAGTGTTTAATTAGCTAGATAAAGTTGGTCACAGACATACAATTGAGGTTGACCTTGTCTAGCAGATCGCGAAGCACAAGGGGCCTATGTGTAGACCTTGAAAAATCAATTGGCGCATCAAAAAGGACGGGTGTTGCCGGGGGCGGTGGCATGATTGAGGGAAGATCGAAAATTTGGAGAACTTGGTTTTCTGAGCCGGAGAGACGCAGGGTATCACCGAAAATGAGGTTCGGCGATCACCGGTTCAGCCATCAGTGGCAGTGGCGTGATTTGGGGAAGATCAAAAAGATCAGTATATCTGAAACCAGACCTGGGGACTGTCCCAGTCCCAGGAATTTTGCGGTCTTGTTCTCGGAAACCTTCTGGGGCAATAATTCCACAAATATTTGAGCTTATAGAAGGTCTTCCAATGAGTAAAATCTTCTCTCACAACTAAACAAGAGGTGCATGATGTGAGATGACTTTGTTTGCATGATATTATCTAAGCAGTTTTTGGGTTGATTCTGGCTGGAAGGACTAGGGCAGTAAAACACTTCATTCTTGCTGGAAGATCTCTTCAATTTTACCTCATTAACACAAATAAATATTCCAAGATATTAGCAGTGTGTATTCATTGTGATACAAAGGAAAGGATGTCTGTAGAAACAGCCACCCTTTTACGTAATTTGACGGTGTGCCAACAAGAGCCTCGTGTTTACTATCAGACTAGGCCTAAGCTATGGGTTACTTATGAGGGGTTAGGGGTTGAGAGAAAAATTCCAAACAAAAACAAATAAAGCAGAAAAACGCAATATATATATATATAGAGTGTTTACAGAACTAATGATGTCAATCTAAGCTGCTTTTGAAAGAAATTAGTAATGGGAACGGTCTTCATCGTGGTTGTTTATTCAAGCTGTGTCTGGCGACTGAAAGATGCGGGGATAATTCCGAGCTTGCGGAAAGTCACCATTGAGGGTGGCTGTGAACTTAACAGCAGTTTCGCCAGCAGCGCCGAGGCGGGCAAAACCACAGTCATGGTCCGACCCATTTTCGAGGGCATGGAGAGTTTGTTACACTGTTGCTCATTGAATTTGCTTCTTGGTTCCACTACTCTGTGTTTTCATCATCAATGGCTTTCTGATGCACAATTTGGCTGTTTTGCAGCGTTGGAAGTGCTTGTTTACGGTGATGTATGATTTTTGTTGAGCATGGCTTAGCTGACATATTCCGGAATTAAGTCAATCGGACCATCATTCGCTGTGCTACAGCTGTCCTAGTGGAAAGCATGATTTTTGTGAAGAAATTCTATTACATAATCACATGAAAAAAAAAAAAAGCCGGCACCTCATCCTCTGCGCATTTTCAATGTGATTTGAACACGCCTATTCTCAAGGAAATCCGAGCAAAAATAAGCCTGTGGCAGGTGTTCTAGTCAAAACCAAAGAGCTGTAACGGTAAGGGAATTACAGCTCTTTGCGGTACAACAGGCGCAGTCCGTTTTTTTATGTTTTGGCAAGTTTTTATGAGAACAGCTGCCCTGAGCTCAATTCTCAACTGTCTCCCCTCAAAATAGGCTCATTCAATTCACATTGATGACCCACAGGGGATGGAGTACCGGTATTTTTGATCCTTTCATGTAATAGAATTTCTTCCAGAAAAACTTGGTGTTGAGAAGGACACTTGTAGCACTCGGAATACTGCCCTGATTGGCTTAGTGTTCGGATATTGTTATAAATCTGAGGTGGCCCTAGAGAACCGCATGTTCATTTATATTATATACTCAGTGATTATGATCTAGTGCACACTTTAGCAAGGTAGATATCCGGATACTACCATAAGTAGAGCTGTCCAAGGAAGTTTGAGTATATTAAACTCCGTAAACACCCACATTGGCTAGGGTCACATCAGATGTATAAGAATATTCAAAAAGTAGGCCAATCAGGGCAGTATTCTGAGTGCTACAGGTGTCCCACTCAAAACCAAGTTTTTCCGGAAGAAATTCTATTACAGGAAGGTATCAAAAATACTGGTATACTATCCCCTGTGGATTTTTAATGTGAATCGGATGAGCACACTTTGAGGGGAAACAGTTGAGAATTGAGCTCAGGGCAGCTGTTCTTATGAAAACTTGCCAAAACAGAAAAAAAAAAACAGACTGCGCCTGTTGTACCACAAAGAGCTGTAAATGGTATCCTTTTCAGGATTAAATGGTGCACTTAGAGTTTTCATCGGGCCTTGGGTGAATTTGATCGAGATTACTTGACAAGATTACAGCAATTGGCAGTACTGAAGGCACGGATTGAAAAAGTTTTGTTTTGGGATGTTTTTAAAGAATTCCCGATATCTCAACGAGTTCTGCACCGATTCATATGAAACCTAGATAGAAATACGCAGCTAATTCATGCCGAATTAGTGATAGAACGCAAGTTGTAAAAATGATCTATATTCAGTGATATTGGGTTAATGGGCCATTTTGTGGATGAATGCAGTTTACAGGCATCTAGACACATCCAAATGATGTGGATTTTTGTCAGGTAAAGGTTTGATACATCCTTAAACTTGTCATAGAGTCGTAATCCTCAAAAGTTCAATTTATCATGCTTGTAAATACATCAGGATATTGAGCAATATATTGTAATCAGGAAATATTGTGAAATTTGAATCCACTGCTGAGTTCTTCGCAAATCTGAAACTATCACAACTTTCAGAATGTATCAGAGCCTTGCCTGACACAAGTCGACATCATTTGGATGTGTCTAGATGCTTGTAAACTGCATTCATCCACAAAATGGCCCATTAACCCAATGTCACTGAATATACATCATTTTTACAACTTTCGTTCTATCACTAATTCGGCATGAATTAGCTGAGTATTTCTATCTAGGTTTCATGTGAATCAGTGCAGAACTCGTTGAGATATCGGGAACTCTTCAAAAACATCCCAAAACAGAACTTTTTCAATCCGCGCCTTCGGTACTGCCAATTGCTGCAATCATAGCTACCGGTTTTTACACCCTGTTTGTAAGATTAATCTAAAATAGTGCCTTGGAGAATCCAAAGGCGGATTGATTACCCGAGCTGATATCACTGCAGCTTGCACAAGCTGGAGCCAGAAATGGGTCAACAGCTTGAAGCATGAAGTGGGACGAGGTACACGCACAGTATATCCCACCGAAACTGAGATTGGAGCCTGCGCTTGTCGTGCAAATAGCGGCAAAATCCGACGCGGGCCCTTGGATGTAAGGAGTTAAGCCGGCAAATTAAAAGAAAACGGTAGGCGGCGGAAAGCAGCATCCTGACCCAGCGACCCACAAGGTGGTGTGCGTGAGAAATTTTACTCACCCCCTTTTCGTAGCGTCTTTTTTAATTCCTCAGATTTGATGCGGCCCATCTTCACTCAAGTGCAACGAAATCTATACTGTTAGCAACACCTGCCAGCTGCACGCACATGTCATTACTGGCCGTGGCAGCGCCTCGGGCATTTGCTGAACTCCTACAGCTGCGTGTCATCCACCTACAAGTTGCGCATAGCTTGAATTCCGTTGCACATATAGAAGAATACCTGCTAGGGTTTACACAGGCTATCTTTGCAACCGTGTGAAAATGTCTGTCACGCAACTGCAGGGTCGGAGGAGCTTCCCGCCGCCCATGACCCCACTTATGTATAGTCGGTGCGGTCAGGTTGCAACCCGGTCACCGTAAGCTCGCCCAAATGTACGTCTGGATAACAAGCACCGTTCCTACTGAATCTATCTATATGCAAGGATCATGATAGTCGCATTGGCTTCGCATCATGAGAAGGGTCTCCCGCAGTTCGATGGCAATGTCCAGAGCCCAAATGTTTTCCCGCTGCGTTCCGAGCCTGCACCAATTAGTTTGTCGCTTTCGACGGTACTACCGTCACGGTAGGTGTGGAATTCTGCGACGCGGCCCGCCATCTATTATATAGACAATGTATGTTGTGTGTTTCGTTACTAGCCCACAGCCAAGTTCTCCCGAGCTGCGGTCTCCCTCTCCATCAAAATCGAGGAGCCGAGCCTTTAGGTTTATGCGGCTTCCATATCGGCATTGGTCGGGGAACCCCCGGCTTCCCCTGCACACTTCTCTGAGGCAAACGAAGATCCACGACCTCGGCCCACTGATTTAGGCAAATGCTTACCTACGCTTGGCATTGTAATAAATAAACAAACCACGCAGAACAGCAAATTGATTCGAGCGAGGATCTGGCGGAGCCTCTAAGTAAACGAAACTTATTAACCGTATATTAACCGTAAAAAGGAGCCTTCGGATGCCGGTGGAAACGATTCAGAAATGAACATCTGTTAGATAATAAGTATGTGCCGCCCAGAGCAGAGTGGGAGAGTAGAGTACTAGAATAGGGTAGACGGCGGGGCGCACCTTCCTGATCTCTCTTTTTTCGCTATGCATGCCTGGTTCCATCGGGAAGGCCACAACGTGCGACATAGCGAGGGTGCGGGTGAGTGCCATCTTCGAGGAGCGAAGCCAGCTTTGGGCAGGGGGGGCGGCTTCTCGCTCCTCTTAATATTTGCGAGCAGAGCTAGCATCAGAATCCCCAGATCCCTTTCGCGAGAACTGAGCTCACCATGCGTAGAAAGATCAAGCGCTGCAGAAGTACGAGGGATTACAGGCTAAACGAGAATTGGCAATCCATCATGTGTTCGCTGCACCTGTCTGGGAGATATCGAAGGACGGCGTGGGGAGGGATTTTTCTGACAGATGTACGGTACAATTTCGATTAATTGTGCACCAATCCTGAAATTTTATAATTAAAAAAGAAATCCAAAAGAATTCAGATAAGTTGAGAAATCATTATTGCCGCCATGTAAAAAAAAAAATGGGTGTGGCGCGTGACCGCCGAATAGAACAAAATTGTATACTGATTAATGGGAGCAGGAGAAAGGTTCGTCTGGTAGCAAGACCGTCCATTAACATGGGACTGTCGCGTTTGTGTGTACAGCATTGTTGCAGTATTGGGTATAATTAGAGGCCAAGTGCCGTATTGAGTAGGGGTATGTAAGTATTTGCATCCGACGAGGATAGCCTTTAGGATGAGATCTGCTTGGCGTTATCGACGCCTCCACGCGGTTGAAGGTTGCGGTGAACGGGTCCGAATTCATCGGCTTCAGTGGTCTTCTGCGCAACAGACAAAGTGAGCCAAGGTTAGGCAATTAAATATCTGGAAGTGGGCTTCCTTTTCGTTTTTCAGGATGGTGAATCCTAATTAGTACCTGAAACTTCAAGAACCCGCGGTACTATCAGTGACTAGGAACCTGGCCACACTAGGAACCTGGCCATAGGTCAAATATAGCACCCTAGAGTGTGTGATATGTCCCCTGTGCATTTGCACAATGGAATATGACCCATTGCGCATCTCGAGACCAAATTTCAGCCTAAAGCAATAAGTTGATCCAAAGCTGTGCTCGGATTGATCGCGGTCCGGAGGGTGAGAACGTCAATTTGGTAACTCCGAGCAACCGTCTCGCTTGTTTCTCGACCAATACTTGGTGGATCCGGGACTTTGGGGGCTCGTTCCTCTGGTATAATTTGGGGCTTCCTTCTAAGTATGCAGCCCTCGGCGGAGAGCTTGCCCTGCATCATCCAACTCACCAACACAACGGGAACGAAAACTCAATGTTCGCAAACTGAAATTCGAGATCCCGAGAGACTCTTGAAGACTATCGTTCCAACGCCTTGCAGTATCCAGCAGAATGGGTAAGGCTTCCATATCCCCGATAATACGACACCTGAACTCTTTCCCATCCCTCCTGATATGACTACAGAGAGAAAATCACCGATTCGACCCCGAAAAAAAGTTTAAATGTCGGGTTCTCAACAGTATACCTCGAAGCTGGAGATATTCGTTCAGGTTGGTCCATTTGGTTCCAATGAACCTCCCGATGACTTATTTTGGCGTACAACCCGTTACCAATGGCGCACCACTCCGATTTAGATGAAAGTCCGCATCCTGCTGCTGAAGGCTTGTGTAAAATGTCTCCGCTACTCCACTTTGGCAAGTTCCAATGTATGATATAAGTGCCCGGAATACATTATATGGATCCCACGTACACTATAGCCGACGGTGGGGACCCGCATTGGCCGCCAACAACGGACTTTCAAGGGTGGCCAGGATCCCTGTCAAGTGCCCTTTCGGGAAATCCTTGAAAACTAAATTCGTAGGGCACTCAAAACGGCACCGAAATTATCGCAAATATGCTTAATTTCTTCGCAGTACCCGCGCCTATTGCATAGGGCCCACAGACCTGGGAAAATATCCCGTGGTCTATCGCAATCGGGCCCAAACCCCTTAGGTGGCCAGGTTCCCAGCGCGATATAGTACATATTTAATATTGAAATATTTGGTTCTCAGAAGCCGGAGAATTCCCTACGCCTCTGTATTTTCTGTAGGTGGATGCAATTACGCCGACGCCGGTAGCTGGATTTGAGAAGCCAAGTATTGCGTTCGAGTCGGACCTGATCTAATCTATCTATTGATGCTATCCATCCATCATTCACTCCCACGCACACACCTCCTTCCTTGCCCACCACCACACTTTATATAGCGAGATACGAGCGTTTATAAAAAGCGTCTGTCTATGAGAGACTACCACCAAACCACCGATTCTGAAAGCCCGACTATTGCTGTCAGTTCCATGCTTGTTCCCGCTCTCCTGTTCATGTACGAATTTCGGGCGCTGATTCCACATTTGTTGCCAGATTGACGGATGGCACGATGTAAGTGGTTGCTTGGGGGTTGCAATGTAGGGCAAATTAGGAACGATTTTGGCGGGTTTGGATTTGAAGACAGGTTCGGCGTCGTCCGATCTCTAACAGGACGGATGCAGTGGCAGTGGGCGAGGCGCCGACTTCACGTTGCTTGATTGCGCTTCTGATTCACAAGATCTAGCAAAACGGAAACGGAAACAGAAATATTGGAGGCGGGCCCGCATGGTCAGTTCAGTAGTCCCTCCATGACCGTGGCCAGAAGCGAGGCTCCTCGACGAAAACAAGCCCCGTCGATTCTTGCTTTGATTTGCCGGGTTTGATTCACTAGCTTCTCTCCATCTCAGCATCCTTCTGTGGAAGATTACTATCGGAGACAAAGAAGCTGTCAAACGTCAATGCCAGCGCTCTCGTTTTTTTCCCTACGAGGCTTTTGAGCTTGCTTTGTCGAGGGCCATTGATTCTTGAAGGTGATAAATTTGGGCTCGACACATTTCCAAGGCAACTCTCAGGCGCTGATACGGCCTCGTCTTTGTGATCTAATCTGGCGTCGATCCAATGTAAGCGCCGACCGCAATTTGCCCCCAATTGTACTCGATGCTGTACAGAGCCATGGGATGAAATGCGACGTATCACAATGGACGTGCAATCTTACCTCCCCACCGCCCTCCTTCCCACCTCCGATTTGCCGCTCAGACAGACGCCGTGAACCCCTTCCGATAGATATCATCGACTCGAGCTCAGGACGAACCCCACCTCCAATGGACTGCCAATTCTCCTTCGGTCCCAACCGCTCGTACTTTTGCAGCGCCGGCCCGGGATCCCTGTATGCATGGAGCGCAAACACACTCCCCCCAAAGCTCGCTGCGCTCCTCGAAAATCCCGCTCACCCGCAGGCCCTCGCTACGCCGCACGACGTGGCCTTCCCGATGGAAGCTGGCATGCATGCGATATGCTGGAAAACAACGAGTGGTCAGGACTGGTATGAAGGTGCGCCCCGCCCACTCTACTCCTCTCAGCTCGCTCTGGTCGTAGTTCTAATTTTCTGTTGCCAGATGGTTGCTTGGGACCCTCGT
Organism: Mycena galopus ATCC 62051; assembly: GCA_014925785.1. Lineage (NCBI taxonomy): Eukaryota > Fungi > Basidiomycota > Agaricomycetes > Agaricales > Mycenaceae > Mycena > Mycena galopus. The sequence goes on from WIQG01000519.1 coordinate 44,178, forward strand.
ACGCCCGTCTAGCGCGCTTCATGAAGACCGTTGCAACAACAGGCGCCCACACAACCCGCACCGTCTTTGGGCCCAATGCGAGTTTCTTCTCCATGTCCCCCTCCGGATTTTGTTCGCAGAATATTCCCCTTGAACTCGAAGACAACATCCACAGCTGCAGTAAAATACGGCGACCGACGAGCGTCAGCCTGGGCGCACAGGCGTCATACATCGTGCTGTACAACGATGGAAACATAGTATTTGACCTGCGCGGACAGTATCCCCTCGTCGAATCGATGCTCCGGAATACGCAGGATGCGGCGGCCCGACGCGGCCTAATGGTGAGCACCGCTGTTCGTCGTAACACTGCTGTACCTCACCATTGTTGTTCTGCAGTACGTCGCGTTGAATCCGTTCATAGCCGGAGAATTTTACGCGGTCTACGGCGATGGGTCCGCATCATGGAATTTCCCAACGACGTGGACCGCCGACGTTACCCCTGTAAGCCGCCAAATCAAGCCCATACCGATCTCTGCGCCGGTGGTGTCGCCCGGCGGCATCGGTATGACGGCGCAGCCCGCAGGCATACCACCGCCTGCACCCGTCGAGGTCGCGTTGGGAGGCACCGGCCCGCTGATGGTGCAACCAACCGCTGCCGTCGAACGCTCAGTTTCAATGACCATGTCAGGCGGCGCCCCGGTCTTCGAAGCTGTAGGGCACGCCACACCTACGCCGCCGCCGCCCGCTTACGTGCCCGCGCCCGTGCAGGTGTTCACCGCCCAGCCCGGCGCGGCCGCCCCCGTGCAGGTGCTCACCGCCCAGCCCACCGGTGTCGCCCAGCCCCTCGGCGCGGCTGCCCCCGCCCCCGCCGCGCACAAGTTCAACTGGGGCGAGGCCTTCGCCACGGGGCTCAAAGTCGTCCAGGCCGTCGAGACGGGCGTCAAAGTCGTCGAGGGCGCCGAGAAAGCATTCGAGAGCGTTGAGAAAGTGTTCGGGGGTGATAATCAGCAACAACAGCAGCAAGGCCAAAACTCGTTCGATTTTAATATGTTCAATCAGCAGCAGCAGCAGCAGCAGTTTGGGGGGAACGGGTTTACCGTTTGATCAGAGTCAGAGTAATAATAATACCAACACCTGGCAGACGAGCTACTGATATTTGATACTTGGGGCCAATTATACGTTATAACACTCGCCTGGTGTACAATAACGATACCAATACCTGGGCGAGCTACTGATGTTTCATATTTGGGGGCAAATTATACGTTATAACAGGGCTATAATTGCTACCGTGGTCGTCTAGGCCAGAGGCATAGCGAGATCAGCCATGAATAGATACAGTGCATTCAGAATTCTTTACAATATGTGACAACGAGCGTACATATACCCAGGGGAAAAAAGAAGGGCGATCATACGGCACACAAGTACACCAAGTACACCAAGTATCAAAATGTCGTCTGCCAAGTATTCGCATTCGCCGCGTACTGCTGCTGCTGATTGAAACTATTAAAGTCGAACGAAGTTTGCCCCTGCTGCTGCTGCCCCTGCTGATTGGACGCCGTCTGGCCCGAGTTGTCAAAGTTGTTGACCAGTTTTTCGGCGCCTGAGACAGCGCCTTCGACGCTCTGCACGGCTTTGGCGGTGGTCTCGACGGCTTTTATGACTTTTATGCCCGTGGAGAGGGCCTCGCGCCAGTTGATCTTGGCTGGGGGGGCCGCGCCGGGGGGGAGCGCGGCGGGTTGGGAGCCGGTGGGCTGGGCGACTAGCGGCTGCGCGGGCGTGTACGCGTACGCGGGCTGCGCGGGCGTGGGTGTGTACGCGTACGCGGGCTGCGCGGGCGGGGGTGTGTACGCGTACGCGGGCGGCGCTGGGGACGGCGAAGAGGGTGTGGTGTACCCGGCAGCTTCGATGGCGGAGGCGATGCCTATCGTCGTACTGCCGCTCAACACCGGGGAAGGAACAGAGGCGACGCTGCGTGTTGACGACACTGACACTGAGCGTTCGACGGCAGCGGTGGGTAGAGCAGTCGGGAAGGCATCCGTGGGTTGAGCAGTCGGTGGGCCAGTGCCTCCCAACGAGACTTGGACGGGCGGAGGCGCCGGTGCAGGCGGTGTGCCCGTAACTTGCGGCGTGATACCGCCGGGGGATACCACGGGCGACGCAGGGATCGGTATGGCTGTGATTTGGCGGCTTATAGCGGTAACGTCGGTGGTCCACGCCGTTGGGAAATTCCACGATGCGGACCCATCGCCGTATACCGCGTAGAATTCTCCGGCTGTGAACGGATTCAACGCGACGTACTGCATGAAAACAATGGTGAGGTACAGCAGTGTTGCGACGAACAGTGGTGCTCACCATTATACCGCGTCGGCGCGCCGCCTCCTGGGTGTTGCGGAGCATCGATTCGACGAGGGGATACAGCCCGCGCAGGTCGAATGCTATTTTCCCATCGTTGTACATCACAATGTATGACCCCTGTACGCCGAGACCGACGCATGTCGGTCGCCGTACTTTGATGCAGCCGTGGATGTTGTCCTCGAGGTGAAAGGGAATATTCTGCCAGCAAAATCCGGAGGGCGACATGGAGAAGAAACTCGCGTTGGGGCCGAAGACGGTGCGGGTTGTGTGAGCGCCTGTCGTTGCGACGCTCTGGACGAAGCGCGCTAGGCGGGCGTATGCGGGGCCTAAGGACCCATCTGTCGATAGTTAGAACCGCCAACCTCAGCGGATCAGAGTAGGGTACGCGCGCACCTTCGTACCAGTCCTGACCGCCCTTTGTTCTCCAGCACATGACAAACATGCCAGGTTCCATCGGGAAGGCTACATCGTATGGCGTGTCGAGCGCCTGAGGGTGAGCGCTACCTTGGAGGAGCGCCACTAGCTTTGGTGGGAGCGAGTTCTGACTCCTATTTTGATCAGCCCAAGATCGCCTTCTCAGAGACCTGAGCTCACCATGCGAAGACGGATCCAGCGCTGCAAAAGTACGAACGGTTGGGGCCAAACGAGAATTGGCAGTTCATTGACATGGAAGGTGGTGGGGGTCGTTGGATCCGTCTGGCAGCAAGAGCGTTCCTTAATATGTGACAGGTCGCATGGCCCTTGTACAGCATTGATTAGGGGCGAAGTGCGGACGATTCCTTATTTGGCACTCACATTTTGGCGATGTAGATCGACGTATTAACCAGGACAGCCTTTAAGTGGCGCTTAGCGAGAGCATCCCCTGCTGCAAGTTGTGTCGAGTCTAAGAAATACTCCAGGGGTGAACGCGTCTAAATATAATCTGCTTGCCTCGACGACGTGAGCTCCGAGCTGGCCAGGGAAGAAAAATTTAAAAAAGGCACGAGGAAACCATGAAGGGCGACGTTGACAGCTCTGACCCAATGGAGAACGCCGCCTGCACAGAGTTCCGAGCGGTTTTGATTGTGGTTCCGTAATATCGGCTGGCATCGCGAGCGAAACGGAGCGTTACACCAGCTGCAAGCTTGTAGAAAACTTGTCCTCTACGCAGGAAACGAGCCTTTGATCCGCTCAGTTTGAAGCTTCTCTCCATCGCAACATTGTCTGAATCATCCAAGTGTTCGGCTGAAACAAGTGTCAAGCTGATGATTATCACTCTGTCAATCGCAAAGCAACTGACATTTGGCAGCTTTCGGCCCGGTGGTATGCGACTACTCGTGCAATGATGGGATCAATGCTTCCTCCGTCTAGCTCCGACTCCAGCCGAAATCCCTCGAACAGAGCAGCAAAAAGAGCAATAGACTTGCAATGTGCGTTTCCAGTCGCCGTCAGACACTCCTCGTTCATATTCGGATCCGCTCTAGGGTACTTGAATGCACTGAAAATCTCAAATAAGACAAAAACCGGGGAGAGGCGAGTTCACTCACCCGGTGTTGAGTGCAAAAAATGGACCAAAAAAATAAGTAGCCAAATTTGGGACAGTGAATCAGGAAGAAGATCGACGCTGTGCTCCCACGCATGGAAACTGTCTATATTTTATGTAAAAAAATTCCCGCTGCACTGATGCGATAGTCGACGTACGATTGACCAGTTGTAAATTCGTCAACAACGCAGTATGACGTGTGGCTACGCGTGTCAACTCGAATTTTGTCCAATATACTCTGCTTCGCTCCGGTATCCCGGGTGATTAAAGAGATGTGTTGCGCAATAGGAAACACTACTGGCACGAAACAAACACCGGCATTACCCGGAAGGAGGTTGGCCTGGAGAATCATGTTTGACGCTATGATTACCAACAGGCGCAGTGAAAACCAAAATGAAGGGGTAGGAAAAACTTTTAGCGTAGCAATGTCAAACTTGAAGGAGGTGGTCGAATTCAAAAAAAGTGTGATACCTGGCACGGAGTTCATTCTCTAGGGAAGCTCGTCAGAAATGAATGGCCCTGGCGCATCTGGAATAGACCACAGCACTGACCAGACAAAGAAAGACAGTGGCCAAGAAGAGCGCAAACCGAATAAGCAACCAGCGAATAGAAAGCTTTCAAGATTTGTAGGGAACGTTAAACCGAGGTCCAAGGGAGAGCAGAGTTCTCGAACGACGCGGGGCAAGGGTGAAACAGGAAATTAAAGGTAAGCAGGCCCTCAGAACGGCCGAGAATACATGATCTTATCCCTAGAACGGCCATCTGCAACTGCATTGTGCAAAAAAGCAAACGACAGAAAATGTCGTTTTCTGCCGCGCTATCAAGAGGTTCACAGAAGCCATTTTGCGGTCCGAAGGTTCACCAAACCCACCTCTCTATCTGGCCAGTAAAGGCGCGCTGGCTTTCTGGATGAACAATTGCAGTCTAGGGCAACGGATGAGGCGAGCCATCCGCAAGACTCTTGTACTGCGCTGCAGGAATCATGCGGCGCAGTGGATGGAATTGATATCGACTGGACGCCGGAGAAAAGCAAAATAAGCCCAGCGCCGAGAGTTGAGAGACAATACAGGGAGAGTGCGATGGATTGTGGGCTGAGAACAGTGAAATACTGTCTCAGGTTAGGTTTCCCAGTACATGAGCGAAAAAATAGAGTGTGACCAAACCGTTTGGCGAGCCTGATGCATTAAAGGAACGAGGAAAGGTTGGGGAAATTACCACGGCCCACATTAACGGCGAATTCCTAAGGCAGTACTAGTTTTGAAAACAGCGTCCCCGGCAGAAGGTTCAACGGTCAATACCTCCCTGGTATTGATCTCAGTAGAGAACATTCCAATTCCAGGAAATCGGAGGAAGCGGGAAATAGAGAGAGATTTGCGAGAAGAGGAATCTGTTCATGTCCTTATATCGAGGATCTTCGGCGAGGCTACGTGGCTCCCTTGGCACGAATTGTGATGATTGAAATCTGGCTGTACTGTAGGAAGTGCCAGCAGCAACTGCGTCCTGTTGTGGAAGCGCGACTTGCCTTGCTCGTCGCCTTCCGGTCCCGGCCCGATTTCCGCTGTCAACCGAATTTGGTCACACCGCGCCGATCTTTTCGTTCTTCTTTTACGACGCGTCTATCGCGCGTATTTCACTTCTACTTAATATTCCCTCCCTTTCCCTTTCTCAGAACGCGTCCATGGCTATACAGCTCCTTTTATTCACGGCACACCATGAAGATATTGACTTCTCGTAACACACGGACATTGCGCGGATTTTGTTACCAGGAGCTGGAACATGGTCAGGCAAGCATTTACATCACTTACAAAATTTTAATAAGTAGTTCTCTTTTCTTCATTTCCGTCTTGTTCCTCTCGCATTATCACCTATATTCCCCTTTCGTAGCAATCCTTATGTCCCCGCTGATCTTGAGGCGCGCACTTGCTCGGACTGCGCCGGGAAGGACTCAGCTTGAATTGGGCACCCAAGCCGGCGCTGAGGGGGGCAGTGTTCCTCCCGGCTTGTGTCTTGCTGAAGGATTTGCGTCGGCAGAGGGATTTACCACGAAAGGACAAAAATAGGGTCGCAAATGGGGCAGGCACGACTGAAAGGACGGGAGGAGAGGAAAAGGCAAAGGAGATAAGCACGCATGGGGGGGTTGCACTGCCGAGAGGCCATTTCGTTAAAGAACGGACAATTAATTAATTTTCCAATCATTTTCCCTGTCTTGTCTTGTCAAGTATCTGAACCCGAATGGATTGAAAAGGCCAATCGGAACGATTGCATGTCATAAAGCCTTGCGCTCATTAGCTCTGCGGCGAGCAATGTCGGATGGATCGGACCGAGACTTCGCTCATTGCTTTAAATACGTCTATGGGTACGTTTTCCTGAGCAATGTCTTCCCTTCATCTTCCGCCGGCTTTCGTTCTGCCCTCAATCCTCCTAGCTGGTGCTGTTCTGCTGAAAATATGGAAAACGACTTCTCAGCTCCCCTTTCCTCCTGGACCAAAGCCCATGTTCATAATGGGGAATTTCTATGATATACCCACGAAATTGCCCTGGATAACTTATACTGACTGGGGGAAACAATATGGTGCGCGGAAATTGTGTTCGGAGCCTGGGAATGTTGCATCTCTCTCAGGTGACCTCGTACATGCTGAGGTGTTCGGAAACCACATCCTCGTTATCAACTCGTTGAAGGCTGCGACGGAGTTGCTTGAGAAGAGGGCGCGCATTTATTCCGATAGGCCAACAATTCCCATATTTCCTCTGTGACCAATTCCATTTATATCCATGCTCTTAATCTAATTCGGAATTTTCTAGCATGGGAGGTGATTTTAGTTTAGTTTTAATGCCACATGCAGAGAGATGGCGACAGGTAGATTCGTTACTCTAATTTGGTCTTGTTGATTGAGCCATTACAGCACAAGAGATTGTTTCATCAACACTTTCGGAGAGAAGCCATACCCGCGTATCGCCCCGATCAGTTGAGAAAAGTTCAGGACCTGTTACGTGACCTGCTTTACACTCCTGGGGACTTCGTCGCCCATGTTAAAACGTAAAAATTCTCTCCTGTTTCTTTATGATTCGATGTCAACATATTTGAGCAGATTGACCGCCGCAATTATCATGGCGACAGTCTACGGCTACGACATCAAAACCGAGAACGACCGATTCGTTTACCTGGCTGAAGAGGGAGTTAGAAGACTTGCCGAAAGTTTGCTCCCGGGCAAATATGCCGTCAACACCTTCCCATTCCTTCGCTACTTCCCTTCCTGGTTCCCGGGGTGTGGGTTTCATCAATGTGCTCGAGGTATGTTCCAACGCATTCGGTACGAGCACATCTAATCTGCATTCCATGAGATACCTCCGAGGTGATTGATGAGATGAAAAATGCCCCGTTCGACTTTGTTAGACAAAATATGGTGTGTATCCCTGGTTTCGTAACGCACCCTAACCCTCGTTCCAGCGAGATGGGGTTGGCAGGTCTTCTGTTCTGCGTGAACTCCTTGAGAACAATGATACGCATGGTGGCTCCAAGGAGCGGGAGGAAATGATCAAGGACGTCACTGCGGTAGCATATGCAGGTACATGCTTGCTCGACTTATGATGCCAGTGCCTGAATGCTAACCGTGTGAGTACGGCAGCCGCTGCAGACACAGTATGTCCACCCACCAAATATCAATTTTTAGATACCACTGAATGCTTTTTTAGACGGCCGCAACGTTGGTTGTTTTCATCATGGCGATGGCTTTGAATCCGGAGGTACTAAGAAAGGCACAAAATGAAATCGACGCCGTCGTTGGAGTCGGTAGTCTGCCCACATTCGAGCACAGGAGCGTATTGCCTTATTGCGAGGCGGTGTTCAGAGAAGTCTTACGGTGGAAACCTGTTTTTCCCCTGGCTCTTCCACATGCGACAAGCGAAGACGACATCTACGCAGGATATTTTATCCCTAAAGGTTCGTGATTCTTCCGCTCCTTCCAAGATGTTGATACTCTCCCAGGCACCATGGTCCTCCCTAACGTCTGGTGAGAGCGAACTATCTCATTTTAATCAAAGATTCCCAATTCCTGTAGGGCCATGGTGCATGATGAGTCCATTTATGGACCTCAGCCTGAAAAGTTCAATCCTGAAAGATTTTTGAGCCCTGGCGGTCAGCTTAATGCTAACGACCACATCCTGGGTTTTGGGTTTGTTCCTGTTCTCCGGCATGAATCCTACAACTCTCTGATCAGTGCCACAGATTTGGTCGAAGAACATGCATAGGTCGTCATGCAGCCGATGCGACAGTTTGGATCACCATTGTTTCTATTTTGTCTACCTTCAACATTGCGAAAGCCAAAGATGAAACTGGTAAAGAGATTGAGGTTGAAGTCTCATTCACAGATGAAGCGGTCAGGTAAATGCTGCTATTAAACCACAACAATATTGAGATTGACATCCCTGCAGCCATCCCAAACCATTTGAATGCGCTATTACTCCGCGCAACGATGGCGCAAGGCAGTTGATAGAAATGGCGACAGACATGTAGTTCCGTTTCAAACCGTTTAGCTCTCATTTCATGCCTTTTCATGTCCAACGTAGTCTTGATAGCCAGTGGTTACCTTGCCCAGCCAAGGTCTCTCCCAACTCCAAAACAACTCAACTGCCGAGATGAATCAAAAGAATACCGCAACACAAACGCAGCAAGATCCAGTTCCAGAGAACCTTTGAGGAAAATATGTACATAATAAGGTGGCAAGGGCCGTTCCGACGAAGTTGGAGCTTTCTAGTTATGTAATAATAATACTTCTCAGCATAGATATGCCGAGATCACATCAGGGGGAAGGTCTGGAGGCACGATCATAGACTTGTCGCAGCAACTCAAGAAGCCGACTCCGGTGCGAAAGCGCACCAACTTGGGATCATTGTGTTGCGGAGCACGCCCAGTTCCGACTGAGATTTCTTCCCCGAACGGCAACTGCAGGAATTTAATACCGTAGGAAAAAACTAACAATGAAGGTTGGACTTCAGTCAAGCCATAGCGAGTGGTGTCGCTCCGTACAATAATATAGGAGCGATGAACGGACCTGCAACTGATAAAATCAGCCCCTTCTACAATAATATAGCGTTCCGGCGGCCCAAAGGTAGCTCCAAAGCAAAGGTACACCCTTATTTGAGGTCTCTCCACCAGGCCTGTCTGCGCGTTTTCAAGCATGAGACTCAGACGATCTGCCATTTGTGGTGATATTTGAGCAGAAGATCAGTGGTGGATGGTCACCAGCTCATTTTTGTTTGCTGTTTGTCCCGAAGAATAAGGGCAAGGACAAAAAGAAAGTCGAGGGACTCAGACCGACGTGCCCTCATTGGCAACCACCTCTTCTGTAACCTGTTTCTGGATGTCCGCGCGTGGCGCACTGACCAAAAGGCGGAGCGGGAGGCGAGGCCGGCCTAGGTAAAATAGTATAGTGGTGAGGAGCTACTGTAGACTTTCGACCAAAGGTTCACGGGGTGGCACCTGTCACGTCAATTGTTCACTGGCTATGGTGTTCAAACATTGACCGAAGCTGTCACTGGCTTGAAATTGTTCATTCCGCCAATCAGCAACACGAGGCCGCGCGGCCTCAGCCTGAGAGCGCAGGAGCTCGCCAAAGACCATCCGAAGACGCATGGGGCTCGAGAAGAAATAAAAGATTTATAAAACATGAGAGGTGAGCCGGTGTCCCATTTTATGCTCTTGCAGCTAATTTGAGCAGCCTTTGGATACTTGTGGTGCGGTTAATCCAGACGCGAAGAAAGATAGAGCAGGAGAAACTTCAAACCGAGAAAATCCGCCTGCGTATTTGATTCCTGAGGCGCCATACTTAGTATCAACTTACACGGTCCTAATACAATTATATTCCCCTCCTGCTTTACTGCCAAATACCGATATGCTTGACAAATCTCAGTGGATTGGTGTTCAGAAGAAATGGGCCACTGTCCCGTCTTGGCTCAAAAAATTGGCGGCCGAGTACTTTCTGATCCCGAAGTGTACGACGACTGTGATGTACCTCTCGCGGTCGTCTCGGACCTTCTTCTCTCGGGCTCTGTTGCCGCCAACTTCACTGTCGACGCGGAAGGCGGAATCACTCGGTCCGGGGATGCAGAGGCTTCTGATGCAGAAGAGGACGAGGAGGAAGTGGAGCCGGCGGCGCTGGAGCGTAGCCAGCGTCGTAAAATCATCGCGACGCGCTACCAAGGCCCTGCTTGGGAGGAGCACTAGTTTTTTTCCTTTGTTTTTCGCGCATTTTTTTGGTTAAATTTAGAGTAGCTCAAAAATCACTTTTGCACCCTTTGAACGAATGAAAAAAAAGGTGTTCACTCACAGTCACAGGTACCAAAATTGTTCAGTTCAGGGGTCCCTGTCACACGTCACCTGAACCTTTGGTCGAAAGTCTACAGTATTCTCCCTCGAGCTGCGCTACACGGTCGATGCGCAGGTGAGAGGAAGAACGACGATGCCACCAAATGCTCGTGGCCTACACGTGACCTCAGTGCGCGACGCGAAGGGACAAACGCGACCAAATCGATTGGCACTATCGACGCGCATTTTGTGCGCAGCGCACAAAGGGCCTGCCGAGGTTTTCTTGCGTCGTGGAATTTTGGTCCGATTGTCATTTTGCCGAGAATTCTGCCAACATACGTGTTCCAAGATAGGTTCACACCTTTTGTCTGTGGAACGAAGGGCTCAAAGTAATCCAATACCTACGTGTTTTCCAACTCCTAGTACATGTACAACATTCCTACAGCACCGAGTGATTCCTATGTGGTTAAATGCGGCCGCACAATAAGAGGCAGCTGGTTGCCCCCCTTCGGTTCCGTGATGACATTTGGACGCCTCACGGGGGTGGATGAAAATCCGATGGTGTCCTCCGGGACGGCTGGAGTAAATTCAAAGCCGCGGAGCAGCGTGAATAATATGGACTTGATTCTGCGCTCCGAAATCAGCGTACAAGCCAAATATAATCAAGAAATCTTTGCAGGAATAGTGAACACTGACTCGACGAGGGAGAACCGGAAGCCGATACAATTGTGCGGACCTGGGCATCCGATAGCACGTTGAATGAGAATGAACCCAGGGAGGAAACAAATTACATACCAGCAATAAAGGTCATGAGATTGCCCCACACGCTGGGAATTTTGCTGGTTGCCTCGGGGATGCTATCCCACCGTTCGGGTCTGGGTCCCAAATCAGCCCAAATTCTCAGCTAGACATCCTCGGTATATATAGCCTACCTGAAAACGCCCGCATCGGCTCCCCAAATCTCGGTATCGCGATGAACCGCCGAGATCGGAATGCGTATTATCGTTCCTTTTCGTATCCTGCGCCAGCGTACATTAGAGCCATCTTCCGCCACCCAAGACTCCAGAAAAACAAAAAGAGAATGTGTACATACGAGATTGTATCGTAGCTCTTCCCATTCTTGTCTGAATATGACCTGCTGAGCGGCACGACGTCGTCCTCCATGGCCTCGCGCATAGTGAAGCCCACGGGAGGGTACAGCCGCATCGACTCGCGGAGGACATTCTCGAGATACGGGAGAGAATTCAGGTCGTCCATCGTCGGATCGTCGGTTGGGATGCTGAGGAGTTCTTCCCTGAGCCTGGATTGAACGGATGGATGGATGGAGAGTGCGTGGAGGGCAAGGGCAACGGCGGTACTGCAATATCGATTAATTAATTGAACCAGTCATTGTGGATTCTGGATCGACAGACCTTGTCGCTGGTTGGGGAGAGAATTGCATTTTTCATGAGATGAGGAATAAAGGAAATACTTGGGAGTGACTCTCACTTTCGTGCCCCGCGACGAAAAAAGTGGGGATTTCTGCGAACATGCTTGAAGACTACACGCAGAGCAAATGAGGGAAAGACGTACGCGCAACAACCTCTGCGTCGCTGAGCCTTTGGTGTTCCTGGATGCCATGTGATGTGTTCGATTCGACCAAGAGGGAAAGTAAATCGCGTTGGGTCCCAGATATTCCGCCGGCAAGTTTAATATCGGCCTGACTGTCGGAAAGCAGTTTCTTCGCGATGCTGACCATCTTAGCACGCGCTTCGTGGACGACCTTGGCGCCGGGGATGGGCTGGACTTGGCTAAATTATATGCAGGGAAGCAGCTTGAGTAATACGAACCAAGAAGCCCAGAATAGGGATCTGCGCCTGCAAGAGACGCAGACCCGTCTGTCGCTGAGCTTCTGGGGAATGCATAAGGCGAGTGAGCGCATCTTCGAGATCATTGATCTGCCCGTTCGGCGCCAGTGCGTTGAATTTATAGTTGAAGCCTTCCACCCGTAATCAGCAGAGATGGTAACGAGCGGGTCGATAACGGGATACTTACCAGCCTCGCCGATGACGTCCAAAGTCATTTTTCTGAGCCACTCAAAGACATCGATGCGGGAGCCCTGGCCGACCTCGCGGCTCAGAGTGTCTCGAAGCTGGATGACATAGAATGCAAGTAAGTTCGTAATGTAGCAATGAATTTGAGGGATGCGACCTGGATCGATTTGGCGTTGAAAATTTCGGTAAGCGCGCGGATTTGAGGGACGCCAAATGCCGGATTCTATGCAAACTTCAGCAGATAGTGCGAGGGGGCATGTCGGCGAGACTCGCAAGTATTTTTCTCTGCCTACTTTTCAGGGACTGAACTGCGAGAAGGATGGAACGAAAATGTACCTGACGTTTATGCTCTGCGCCCTCGACTGAAAGCAGACCTATTTGCGGTTATGAATGGTATAACGCGACAGCGTTGCCCACCTACCATTTCCGAGCAAATGGGTCAAGAGATTGTGACCTACCTCCCCCTTCTGGTACGTGTGGTCATTCAGCAGAATATGGCTTAATGCCCTGATATCCGTAGTGTACAGGTCGCGTTTCTGGAAGAGACCTTTCGACTGGTAGTTGACCCCGAACTCTTCGCGCCATTTGTCTGGCAAGGCGAAATCCTACCGTAGATGAATTCCTAAATGCGCGCAAAATTGAGGTATCGAGGGCCTCACCCGCATAACCTGTCTGAAGTGGCCTAGGATGAAGTTTCCGCCCTGTGGCCCGGGGAGATCGCGCAGAGGGTTGGTGTAGTCGGTATGCAATATCTTGGCAAGCCGATAGACCGTGTAGAGTGCCAGTGTTGCGGCAATAGGTCCAAGAAGTTGCGAGGTCATGGTGTGGAAGGAAAGAGGTCAAAGTCTCACGCTTCATATAGCCGTAGCGTACCGTCCTACCGCAACACACGTAACCCTCGCTGCGTAAGAGGTTGATGGCGCATCCCGTTGGGCCTAGTCGGGGCGCTGACCAACAGATGTCTGCTGACCCGACGCATCTCTGCTGGCCCGACGGTGGCACCGCGCACCGCCCGGATTGGCCATCAATTGTGCTCTTCAAAAATAGATCCCTCTATTTTTCTTGCTCCGCAGTTTATTCTGGTCCTGTTGATACAAATGGGTAGCAGATTTTTTGGGGTGGAATAACGATCTCTTGCATGGATCAGAGGGGCCTGGGTCATTTCCAAAAAACTCTGTAATGCGCACTAAGACTTCGTATACGGTATCACACAGTCAAGGGGGTCTAAGATGGGAATTTTGTAAGTACATATGGTCGATTTTGACCTTAATCTGGTCGGTAATCGAAATCCGACTTTTTTTTCTCGAAAAGTGCCCCAAAAGAGGCGTAAGACGGGGGAAAATTGAAAATACTCAGATTTGCCATCAAAACCTCTCTAACTTTGGAACGGCTGGTCAGAAAATTCAGAAAAAAAACAGAATTCATCTGTTGACCTATTTTCAAGGTTACAGCCTGACTCCGAAATAGTAATCCGAACTCCCCTTGGCGGCGGTAGTCGACGTCGGCGCGTCCACAAGATCAACAACGCGTGCACCGCCACAGTTCTGCATTGGAATCGAAATCATGATCCTGTGATCGAATCAAACGCCCTTGTTTGGCTACCACCATGTCGCCCCCACTTGTGCATTTCCGCCTCCACGTGCAATCTCAATCGGGAAACTTGATGGCGGCAGCTTTCGGCGCATTCAAGCTCCGACATATGCCAATACAGCCAGCTGCTGTTCTCTTCCTCCCGTCATCAACGCCACTCGCTACCTCGCTATACATCCCTAGGCTGCTCACCTTTACAGCAGACAATAAGTATACGTGCAGAAGGACGCCTATGCTCGCGCGCCCTAATTATAACTCCCGGGTATCATCCGCCTTGTCGTCTCGTCTCGCCAGTTAGGGGTCAGGGATAGGTGGCTGGTGGAGGGGCGGGAAGCGCGAACGAAGCCTCGAGGCTTCGGAATGCCGGCCAGAGGGGCCCGGCTTAGTAGCGTAGGGAGGGGAGGGCCGCAAATGGTTGGTCCTCTTCGCGCACTTGAAGGAGCTACAACGTAATTTTCGTATTTCAGCATTTCAATATATCTTTCCCTCCAAATACTGTGGCGAGTTCGCGAAGGACTTGTGCAATGCCTTTTTCGCGGTACCGGCAGGTTCGGCAGACCCAACACTGCCTCCAAAAAAATTCCCTAATCGGGATTGCACGTGGAGGCGGAATTGAAACTTCTGAATGCCCCCGTCTCTCTCTTTGTCCCGAGCCCGCGACGTTGTCCTGATAGAATCATACAACTCGCTGGAGGATGATGGTGTCAGTTCAGCCTTTCTGCAACATCCTCAGACCGGCACAGGCATCGCGGTAGATCGCAAGGGCGACGTCGCAGAGGTTCCGTCCCAACAATGGTCTGAATTCCTGGGTTGCATCGCAGATGCGAAGAAAACCCTGAAAGAAAATGGTGGTGGTTCCTGGAGTCGGCCGCAATGGGTAAGCCTGTCAAGGTCGAGAAATAGTTGGTATTACTTAAATTGCGCGTGGCGATGAACGTTTGAACAGCAATCCTGTTCAGCAGACTTCTTTTTTGACCTCGGTCCAGCGGCAACCAAGGAAGAGTTTCTGAAGTTTCAATTTTCGGGCCATCTAGTCGACGAAAATGAGCCGGAAGAAATCCTGCGATATGTGAACGGAAGACAAAGCATTGTCCCCGAAATTCCGCCAGCTCTTGAAAATGTATGGGCAGTGAATTTATAGGTTCTGTGCGCCCTGAAGCGCCTGGGACCGTTTCTAGGTGGAATCGGCTGTCTCTACCTTGAAAGAGGGTTTCACTACATTTTGATGGTTCCTAGGACCTAGCCTGGAACCCATCAGTCCAGGTATGCCGAGCCTTTGCCGAGGTGTCTCAGGGTGTCTCGGCTAACCTAGACACAGCCGCTTGGCAGCTCGGCAAAGCAGGGCAAAGCCTCGGCATACCTGGGCTAAGGTGGGTCCAGAACCTGTCAAAATGCAGTGTTTGCTTCCAAAACGGGACTACGCCCGTTTCGCAGGTGTGTTTTCGAGTGGTAGACAGTTCTTCCCCTGCCTGCAGACTTATTCACTGTGCAGATCCGATTGCAGAGGACATGAAAGAGCTACTCAAGGCCGTTCGGAACATGGCGACGAGGGGCTGATGCCTTTGAATAAATTATGGTCCCCAATATGAATCGCATTTACTTTCCGTTTTTGGAGTGTTTCAACTTTCCGTTTTTGGAGTGTTTCAGAAAGCCAGTTCCTTCTGGATACTGAAAGATTATCCCGGTCGGCACGAATTTGCTGAACTCGCCTGGGCTGGCCTCGGTTGATACGTGATATTTCTTTCTTGATTTATTTCGCGCTTCTGCTCACATTTTCTAGCAGTTGCTGTCCTCGTCGAGGGTATTCAGGGACACAAGACCACTTCATTCAACGTCGAATTCGACACGCTCGATATCACCGCATTCAACAAACTCGCCGAGCTCTTGTCCCGACTCACAGACCTTGTAATTCGCATCATCATCCCAGAAACATCCGCTATGCTCATGATCACTCGTCTGATGCATCTCCCGGCGGCTTTGGACGATATTGATGATGAATTTGCGCAGCGCACGGCGAGACTGGCGACCCTATCAGGATTCGAAACTGGTTTCACGGTATGGCTGCCTCCCCACATTCAATCGTCGACTTAAGCCCCGCATAGCCGTCGGCATTCTTCCAAAGGCTTACACCCTCTTTCTACCCCCCAGCTTCACCCGCCGTGGGACGGTTACGAGGATATTCCCGCAGCACCTACAGAGCAACTCCAGAGTGTCCCACTTTCGGCGTTTGTGCGACGCGCTCGTCGCGCGGTGCCCGAACCCAACGTGGTTAAGGCTTAAACGGTTTCTTTTTGATGTTCAAGTGGCAGGATCCTGTCCCAGACGGCAGGGCGAAGGAATTCATCGCCAGGAATGTGGGTACGGCATCAAGCGGTTATTTTGCGCGCTCGACACTACTCAGCGGGAATTTCATCATATAGTGGATACCAATCGGCAACGGGAGAGCGAGATGTTGGGCGGCAGCTTCCACGGTCACTTTCCCTTCCATCATACATACTTACCCATGTCACGTCACGCATGTCATATCGTGACGAGACGCGTGCGCTATCCTCACTCGCGTTCTTCCTAGACGTCGTTGTGAGGGTAAGCACCGTTTCCCGTATTCACCATACTAGTTAGCTGACAGTAAAGTAGTACTCTAGCTTACATTGGGTATAGGTGAATATCAAACTCGCGTTCTTCCTAGACGTCGTTGTGAGGTACTCTAGCTTACATTGGGTATAGCTTCCAACAGGTTATGGGCATTTGAGTTCGGGTCTACGACACGAACTGGAAGTCATACCTCGACGTCCGATATACCCTGCGTTTCATTTTGTCTTGTTTCTGCGCTGGGCGTGTTCCTCTGGCGGTCACATTCTGCGATACACGTCTGCCATGTACCACCAGCCTCAACCTTCCTTCGCGAGCGATCCGTTCCCGCCTCACTTGACGCCTCCCATTCGGCCTACGTATGCCCCTCGAGGCCGTCAACTGCCTGTGCCACCCGGCCCACGCCCGTTCGTGCCGTTGCACCACGCGCCGATCCCACCTACGGGGTATCGTCCGCCTTACTACACTCCGGACGTGTTGACGACGCATCCATCCTTCCACCCCGGAGCACTATACGACCCCATCCCCGACTCTGCCTCTGGGTACATTGCATCCATAGGCCCCATACCAAAGGTCTTCGCGTTGTCCGTGGCGGGATGGCTAGAAGACGACAAACTGTCTCTTCAGCGTACCAACTACATCGAGTGGTCCAGACGCGTACTTGACGACCTTGGCCTTCGGCCGGGCGCAACGCGTTTTCTCAGTCTGGACGGCAACCCCTGCCCCTCCTTCCAGATGTATCCCGGCCACTATCGCGCCTGGCACGACATCGATGCCGTTGTCTGCTCTTACCTACGCAACATCTGCAGCCTGACGGAACGTCCCTATTTTCAGAACTGCACGACGGCAGCGGGGATCTGGAAAGCGCTGAGCGACCGCCACGAGCATCGCGGCCCCATTGGTCAAATCAAGGCCATGCGGAAGCTCGTTGCCGTGAGCTACTCCCGTGACACCTCCACTTTCGCGACGACAACCGAGGAGCTCCGCACGCTGAACAGGTCAATCTGGGCAGCGGGCTCGGTGGACCCCGATTCTTTCCTTCTCGCCTCCATGCTCGCCGCGCTGCACAAGAATCATCGTCGTTTCGTCGCCTCCATGCTCTCAATCCCTCGTCTCACCCTTCCTGACCTCGAGGATAACCTCCAGAACATCCACGAGTACGATATGGACGACGACGGGGACGCCACGGTGCACGCAGCCCAGGCGAATCCGAAGGGGAAGCAGAGGAATAGTGATTTCCCTACGTGCACGAACCCCCGCTGTCCGAAGCCGTCCACACATTCGTGGGCTTACTGCACGAGTGAAGGGGGTGGTCTAGCCGGAAAGTCGATCCACGAGGCGGTCCAGAAGTATCGCGCGGACCAGGGGAAGGCGGGCACCACGCATGCCAGCAAGAAGGACAAGGTGAAGCGCACTGCGGACGGACGCGCCTACATAACGATCGACGGGACTGCCCATCTGATACCTACGATACCGCCGACACAGCCGCCAGCACCTGCGACCATCCCTCTCGCCCCGCCGTCGAGCACTCCTCCTGCCGTCCATTTCGCACTCCACACGGACCCTCTCCCTGACGCTCAGACATTTGATGGCTACGAGACATTTGATGGGTACGAATCCTGGGCCGCCATAGAAGAAGAGGTCGACGATCCCCACGCTTCGGTGGACTGGAGCGTCTACACCACCACTGAGCCCTCAATCGAATTCTTGCTGTTCGCAAACACCGGCGCAAACGTAAACATATCACCGTACAAAGAGGATTTCATTTCTATCAAGTCCATCGAGCCGCGCGCTATCAAGGGTTTCCAGGGCAGCGCGGTCTACGCAATGGGTGTTGGCACCATAGTTACCGACAAGTTCGTCCTGCATAATGTTCTCCACGTCCCGAAAGCGTCTATCCGCCTACTTTCCGTATCCGCGTTTTGCAAATCCCTGCGCTACACTTTCCACTTCGACTCCCTGAAAGCCTGGATTACGTCGGGATCGTTGGGCGTCATCTGCACCGGCTCCCTCCACCCTACCCGCCGCCTATACCAACTTGACTGCAAACTTCTGCGCCCGACCCCAACGGCGAACGTCGCTGCCGCATCTGCGCGCGACCTGCGCAGCTGGCATTTGTGCCTCGGTCATGCCAACCACCAGGCCGTGGCCAACATGTACCAGAACGGTCTCGTCGACGGTATGGACCTTGACCCTTCTTCCGACGCTCCCGTTTGTGACGCTTGTATCAGAGGGAAGCAAGCCCGCACCTCGATACCAAAGATCCGCGAGGGTCCAAAGTCGCTGAAGCGTCTGGAGCAGGTGCATGTGGATCTGAGCGGGAAGGTGGCAGTGAAGTCCAGGAGCGGAAACTTTTATACGCTAGATATCGTCGACGACTACAGCACGCGCGGCTGGTCCATCCCCATTCCTAATAAAAGCGCCGCTTTCTCATTTCTGAAGTCTTGGGCAATCGGGATCGAGGCGCGCACCGGGGATCACATCGGTTGCATCAACATCGACAACGGCGAGCTAAAATCAGACGATTTCGAATCCTGGTGTGCTGCACGGGGGACGCAAATCAAGTACACGGCTCCCCACATCTCGAAGATGAACGGGAAATGCGAACGCTTCCATCTCACGATCCACGGAAAAGCCCGCGCGATGCGCATCGGTTGCGAAGCGCCCCCGTATCTCTGGGATGAATTCTGTGTAACTGCGGCATATCTACACGCCAGAACACCGTCCACCTCGCAGGGCGGCCGAACGCCACACGAATGTTTTGAGGGCCACAAGCCGAATATTTCGCATCTTCGCGAGATCGGAGCGCGCGCTTTCGTCCTCATCGAGGGTAATAACCCGAAGGTCTACGAGCGCTCTCTGGAGTGCGTCATGATCGGGTACACCCCTCGTTCCAAGGCGTACCGCTGTTGGGAACGTGCCACCGGAAAAATCTACAACTCCGGAAACGTGCGTTTCATCGAGAGCGGTCAGACGGAGAAGGTCTCTTGGGCGAAGGAGAAACTAGCGCAGCGTGGCCCGCATGCCTCGTACCCCAGTGGGGGCGAGAAACTAGCGGCGCACGCTCCGCATGCCTCAATCCCCGACGACCAATCCAGCGACGATCCGTCGCTCGTCACGTCCGCACCGCCCACCGCGTCTGACCCGCGCGCTGTGCCCGTGCCCAACGTCCCTCCCCTCAACGTCAACGTGTCCGCACCGCCCACTGCGTCTGACCCACGCACTGAGCCCGTGCCCGACGCCCTTCCATCCCCACCTCTCCCCCGCCGTTCTTCTCGCGAACGCCGCCCCGCACGCGTCCGCGCTGCGTTGGTAGCCGACGCTGGCGACGAGGACCAGGGAGAGCAGGCGATACTGGACGACATTGCGGCTACCATAGCCATGACGCCCGAAGACGACGACGGGGAGGAGACCGCGATGTGGGCCCAGCTGAACGCTTACCTCGCTGACAATCCCATCGACGTAGAATTCCCGGACAATCCCCGCAACTACGCCGAGGCCATGGCAGCCCCCGACGCTGACAAGTGGATGGAGGGCACTCACGAAGAGCTTGAATCCCTGCGCTCCTATGGTGTCTATAGACTTATCCCGCGCTCCGAGGTCCCGCTGAACAAGACCATCCTCGATGTCAAGCCGGTATACATGCGTAAGCGTGACATGAATGGGGTCGTCGTACGACACAAGGTGCGGTACTGCGTGAAGGGTTACAGGCAGGTATACGGCCGTGATTACACCCAGACCACCTCGCCTACCGCTCGCCTGGAGTCTTTCCGTGCCATTCTTCACGTTGCCGCGTCGCGTGGTTGGGATGTGCAACAGGTGGATGTCAAGACGGCGTTCCTCAATGCCGACCTACCGCCGGACGAGTTCCAATACACACGTCAACCGAAACATTTCGAGGAGAAGGGGAAGGCAGATTGGGTCTGGCAATTGGTAAAGTCGCTATACGGGCTGAAGCAAGCTGGTCGCGCCTGGAATCACCATATGCACGAGGCGATGGTGTCGTGGGGGTTCAGGCGGTTGATGTGCGAATGGTGCGTGTACGTCCGCGACACGCCGCAAGGGACGAACGTCGTAGCCGTCCACGTCGATGACATGGTTTGTGCCGCGTCCACTCCCGCCGCGAACGACGCGTTCAAGGCCGACCTACGGTCGAAATGGGTGATCTCAGACCTCGGCGATATCAAGTACTGCCTCGGCATCGGGGTAGTACGCGATCCCGACCGAAAAACCATCCACCTTTCACAAACCGCGCTAATCGATCGCATTATCGAGCAGTTTAACCAGACCGACGCGCATCCTGTATCTACCCCCATGGAACCGAGATCTCAGCTCGTGCGACCTACGGACGCCCCGTCCCCAGCCGACGCCGAACTCCTTGCCACGATCCCTTACCGCCCATTAATTGGATCTCTCATGTACCTATCCATCGGGACGCGTCCAGACATCTCGCTTGCCGTTAACAAACTCGCCTCCTTCTTGGATTGCTACACAGTACTTCACTGGACAGCCGGGATACGCGTCGTGCGCTACCTGAAGGGCACGCGAAACCTACGCCTCACCCTCGGCGGTCCCGCACCCATCCTCCTTGCTGGCTTAACTGATGCCGATTACGCGAACGATCTACAACGTCGGAAATCCATCATGGGATATACTTTCTCACTCGGGTCTGGGTCTATTTCGTGGGCGTCGCGGAAGCAGAAGGTAGTCACCCTGTCTTCAACGGAAGCGGAGTACATCGGCGCGTCGGAGGCTGCGAAGGAGGCATGCTGGTTAAGAATGCTTCTGCGCGGCATCGGCGTCCAGGTCGAGTCACCCACCCCGATTTTCTGTGACAACAGCTCCGCCGTCATCCTCGCCGCCGACCAATCATTCCATGCGCGCGCGAAACACATTGATACGCGATACCACCACATTCGGGACTGCGTCGAAAAGAAGAAGATCTGCACTCCACGCGTGTCGTCCCACGCAAATGTCGCCGACACACTTACCAAGGCTCTGCCTGCAGTCGATTTCCTTCGCCACCGCCAATCTCTCGGTTTGGACTCAGGGGGTGTTCTGGCGTGAGGGGGTGCATTGACCGCAGTTCCAGCTGAGGGGGTGTGTTGGGCGGCAGCTTCCACGGTCACTTTCCCTTCCATCATACATACTTACCCATGTCACGTCACGCATGTCATATCGTGACGAGACGCGTGCGCTATCCTCACTCGCGTTCTTCCTAGACGTCGTTGTGAGGGTAAGCACCGTTTCCCGTATTCACCATACTAGTTAGCTGACAGTAAAGTAGTACTCTAGCTTACATTGGGTATAGGTGAATATCAAACTCGCGTTCTTCCTAGACGTCGTTGTGAGGTACTCTAGCTTACATTGGGTATAGCTTCCAACACGAGACACCTTTTGGGATTGGGAAGTGCCGTGGTAATCACTGCCGTCGGCCTCCAAGCTGACGAACATCCTTCCTCCTTATATCGTCACCGCATTTATCTTCGATACGTATAATTCTTCTTACTCCCAAACATTGGTCGGAGCGTAGTGTATCGAGTCACAGTGCTTTTCAAACCATGCATCTCCAGGGACGGGGAGTTAGTGCACCTCTCGGCGCACAGTACCAGAATGAACCTCCGAATACCTCGCAGCGCAAAATCCATGGTGATTGATGCCGGTTCTTTGGGCTAAATGCGTGCGTGATTCAGGCTTCACGGAAAATGATTGGCACAACGAGCGGGTACAAGTGTGGACAGCGACTTGGAAGTACAGAAAAAATGAGCGGTTTGAAGTACAAGTACAGCAGTCCAAAGAAAGAGGGAAGTTATGATAAAAGTACATTATGACGACTTGCTTGGTACAATGCATTCGATCCCTCATCGTCAAAGGACGGCATCGTTAATAGTCTCGCAGCACCGCGGACATCTCAGACACGCGTCGTTCCACTCGCTCGCCGTCGCGGGCCTACTCCGCACGCGCGGTATTGACGTCCTCCAGCGCCGACGAGACAATTAACGTGCAGGAGCACCGTGCGAATAGAATGTACAGGAGACCTAGGCGAGCGCGGGAGCGATGGGCTGCTGGTTAAGGATGAGGAGAGGCGCGGTGGTGATAGACAATCGTGTATTGGTCAAACACTCCCGCCCTTCCCGAAAAGGGAATTTCCTCATCCCAGAGTATTGCCGCTCGTCGCCCGCTCGCTTCTTCGACCAATAGGATCCTGTGGGGCGAAGACGAGGGGGCACGGCCTGAAGCGGAGATGGCGAAGGACGACGGCACCAGGACGAGATTCCGGTCGCAAGCAGCGCTAGTATCGACGAATGCGGACGTGTGAGTCTGACCCGCGGTGCCCCTCTTGCCAGCTACACCCTACCATGTCGAGATAGGAGGAGCGTTGCACGATGGCGCGGGTCTAGAGGACGCCTGGGACCCTAAGCGCGAGCAATAGAGGGAGCGTCTGCGCAGCGGAAGCGCGGAGCGGCAAGACTCAAGGGGAGAATCCACCGCGCTGCAAACGAGCTCTCGCGCATGGCTCAATAAATCTCCCCCTTCCACGGCAACACCTTCTTGTATACCCCAAACACGCGGTCCCCGCTCATGTCGCCCCACCGCTTCCGTCCCCCGCCCCCGTCGCGTGCCCACACCCCCACCTCCACCCGCGCGGTGTTCACATCCTCGACAAAGAGCCCGGGGCCGAGGCGGCCGACGGCGGGGTGCGCCTCGCGACGCGCGGAGAGGCGCGCGGCGACGGGCGCGAGGGCGTCGGTGAGGTGTAGGTGCGCGAGGCGGAGGGCGGTGGGGATAGGCGGGGCAGGCCAGGTGGTCGTCGCACTACGCGCGTCCTCGACGTCGGCGCGAGAGGAGATGGAGCCGGAGGAGGCGAGCGCGGGGGTGAGGCGCGGGGAGCGCAGGAGCGCCGTCCAGAGGGTGAGGGTGGCGGCGAGGAGGGCGTGGAGGTACAGGAGCAGGATGTACGTGAGCGCGGGCGCGAGGGGGTAGTGTCCGCATAGCACGGGCTGCGGTGGCGGCGCTGCGGAGGTGGCTGAAAGGGTGGCTGAAAGATCGGGAGAAGCATCGAATGGGGGAACAGGAGGAGATGGGGCACCAGGGAAAGCGGGAGATGAAGGACTCGGGGTCACGACGACCACAGCTGACACTGCATGCAGCCAGATATCCGCAGCGCTGATGAGATACGTGAGGGAGAGCACGCCCGAGACGAGGAAGAACGCTGTCGTGAAGAACGCGGGCGTGGCGACGCGCGACCTGCGATTCGCGATGTAGCTGCCGACTTGATACGCGGACGCAGGACCGGGGGCACTCAGTAGCTTGAAGAGAAGGCCGTATCTGTGATATCACGGACGTTAAGAGCGTAAGAGGGGAGAAAGATGAGGGAAACGCACTGCAGTGGGGTCAATAGATTGGGACGTTCCGAACGCGGGTGCTGCTGATACGAAAGCCAAGATCCCGCGATGCAATAAGCTGTCATGCTGATGAGGATGGGGAAGCCCAGCAGCCAGACGACGTTGGTCTACATCGGGGATTTCATCAGGAGGTGCACGACCAGAGGGATGGGGCACGCACGATAATGGTAGAAACAAGCAGGCCCAGCAATGGCGACCCAGCATTCGTCATCTCATCGACATAAAACCCGTACACGAAGGACGGCGCGTCTCCATCGCGGCGCATGAGGAGATACAGGAAGAAGGTCGTCGCAAGCCCCGCCGAAAGCAGTACGACGATGAGTCCTGGGATGACGACGAGCCATCCCAGGCCATGCAGGGGTGGGTCCCTGCGACGGTGAGGTGAGAACGCCTTCCCGGGCGTCTGGGGCGACTCGGGCTTGCGGAGGGGCTGCAGCGCGGACGGAGGCGGGGGGAGAGGAGGAAGATCCCTCGTATCCGTGTGCGGAGTCTGCTCGACCATCGTGGTGTATGTCCAGGGTGTGACCATCCCGGACGGCGACGAGGAGGTAGAGGACCGAGGGGTGGGCAGGCTCACCGCGTAGGTAGCAGCCATATTTGGGCTTGAGTTCGGGAGGGACTGGACCAGCCTGAAGACCAGCGGCCAGAATCATCGCGGTGGGGTGCTTATATACATCCGTCGCCGTGTCACCCGTAATGACCGTCTAGGGACACGACGCCCCGTCACTGCTATAACTGTGATTATCAGGGCGTTGGCAAAGAGTAAGTGACGGTAATCTGACGGATTGCTCGAGAATCAGCTGTGCAGCCCGCGGAACCAAGTTTCGACACAGCCCATTTTCCCAAATTCATGTGCTCTGGGTCACACAGCTTTTCGCGTTCCGAGGTTTGAAGGTAGCGGAGACGACGCGGCCACGGTATAAGACCGGAGAGTCCGTGGCTGGAGAGTGGCGCCAGCGGCGAGAAAGGTGGACTGAGACACGAATGAATGATCATATGGAAAAGATGCCAATATCGCCATAAGGCAACTCACTTTCGCACGAGAATGGAGGGAGCAACTCTGTGGTCCAGTGCGTTATATCGCGCAGGGAAATTAAACTTTCGATCGCTGCGTCTCTTCCCCTTCCTATGGGCCACCAATCCAACCACTCGGAAGGAAAAATCCCAAGAAAATTCGAGGTCGCGCGACTCCGGTTATTTTGAGACGACATCCGACATACGGATGATGGAATCCTGCCCAAACGTCTGTTACACTGTTAGACACTTCTCGCTGATTTTCTTAATATTCGGTGGCTTGATGCATTAAACCAAAAAAGAAAAGATCGACTTGCCGCAAACAACAGCAGTGGCGCTGTCTCTGGGATTGATCATATCATCCCACAGACAGACTCCAGGGCAAAGCGGTTTCAAGTCGGAGGAAAATCCGCCTGGAATGTGGCAGCTCAGAAGGTCTTTCGGATGGAATGTGGAGGAAGTATCGCTTACCTGCTAACGGCGACGTATTCAATGCTACAGCCTTGCAGAAGCGTCGGTAAGACTTCGCCTTCTCTGTAGCCGAGTCAGATAGAAGATTGAAATGGCTTCGACTTCCATTTCCTCGTACGCCATTGGTTCAGTTGAGCCGTCGTCGGTGAGTACGCACAGCCCGAGTCAGGCCCAGTCACGATGATTCGAGCTGTCTTTCATTTCGGACAACAGCCTCGCGCGAGGTAGATCACGATTGACATAAGATGAGCGCTTGCTTGAAAGGACCTTGATATGATAGATGTGCGAACAGGTACCACTTCCGAACGCGAATCTTCGGCAGTATGGGATGGATGGTGAGCCTGACAGGATGTAGATTATTTCGAATCGCTGGCGCCCACGTAGAGCGCCTCTAGAAGAGCCCATATATGAAGCAGTCGACGTAAATAAAACCTGGGGCACGTGAGTATCCAGACCTTCAAGAGCCAGACGTCGAATGCCGAGTAAAGCACAACGTGACGAACATATCCCGGAGTCCATTTCCTCCAGAAGTGAAGCAGCCAGGGCGAGTGGCTGTTCACCGCATAATATATGGATGGATTGTAGTGAAGAAACATCGCTACCGCGGCTTCTCCACAAGGCCTGTCTCAGTCTCTTCGAGCATGAGACGCAATGTATCTGTAATTTGCGCGTGAAGGTCTTCTGAATTAGGAAAAACACGAAACAAAATCAAAATCCGAAATATCTGACAAGAGGCAGAACCCTACTGGATCGCGCGACCGCCTGGATGTATTCTTCATTGACGAGCGTCATCTCGTCGTCGAGAATTTTCAGACGTTTGGCCTGCAAGAGATCAGTCTGAGGTAAAATTTACGGAGGAAGGGGTAAACCTGCTCCTCCTCCGGCTCGGGTTCAGGCAGCGATTTAATCAGGTACTCGACCTGCTTCGCCTTCACGACAAGGTCCGTCACCAGCTCTTTTTTGTTCGCTGCATCCCAAATACAGATTTAAAAAACTGAAAAGTTCGGGATACGCAAACCGACATGCCCTCGAAGACCTCCGGTGGGTCGTATTTGTCCGGGTTACGCTGCTTCGTTATGGGGACATCGGGGCTAATCTGGACAAAGTCGGCACGGGAGGTGAGGTAGGCGATGGTGGAGGACATGATGGTGAGAAGGTGCTGGATCTCGTCCTGGAGCTGCGTTATACGGTCCATGTGCGAAAGTTCCTGCAGCATGCTCGAGCCGCGTCTCTACGATGGTCAAAGGCGAAGCGAAGGCATGAATGAGGCGGTGCAGGCGCGTGACCTGCTCGTGACCTTGACCCGCGACCGCGACGAAACAAACACGACCAAACTAGTGATCACTTCCCAACCTGTGGTCCGCGAAGAAAGACTCCATCGAATATTAATTCATGGCTCCTAAGTGGGCTTTTATATTTGTGTTACAATGTTCTGCGCTGTGGCGATGCCCGTATGATCTTTGATCGCCTTCTTGTCCGGCATCTCACTTGCACAACTTGTGGTGCACACACTTGCCTCGCTTCTATATGATTTTGAAAAGGCGAGCCACAGAATTCAATACCAATGTTTCGCAATTCAAAAAAAAAAAAAAGCTGCATGCGTACTGAAAAGCACATAGAAAAACCAAACTCATGAGGGCAAACTGGTTGAGGACAGGAAACAGGATAGACATGATTTCCTCTCTTTAGAGAGCAGCGCTGAGTTGGGAAAGCCAACCCCGGCGATTACGTTTCCCCCCATAAAATGTCCTCGGTCCCCCGTTGCTGCTTGGTATCCACTATATGGTGGGATCTCAGCAGAAGCATCTGGAACAGGAAGACAGGTTTCGTACCGAAATTCCTAGCGGTAAACTCTTTCACCGTGCTACTTGAGACAGAGCCGCGCCACTCGAACATAAAATAATAGCCATTGAGCCATAGCCAAGTTAGGCCGGGACATCTCACAACGAGTGCGTCGCGCAATCGTGGAAAATCTGGCACTTTGTAGGCGCTACGTTCGTCAGGATCTGCGCAATAGCAGTCCCAAGATATTGCAAGGCACTTGAGGGCGAGCGGGAGAGAGGGGTGTCGGCAGCCAGGTTTTGGAAGAACGCTGACGGCTATGAAGTATTTAAGGATTAAACACGGGGGGAGGTGGGGCAGCCGTACCGTGAAACCAGCTCTGATGTGTTCGCCAGCCTCGCCGTCCACAACTTCATCGTTCTCCAATTCAGCGGGGGATTGTACCACGCGGTCGAACATGGTGGGTAGGTCTGGGATGACTATGCGGATCAAGAGTTCTGTGAGTCGGGGAAAGAGCTCGACGAGTTTATTGACTGCGGTGGTATCGATCGTGGCGAACTCCACATCTAATGAAGTGATCTTGGCCCCCTGGACGCCTTCAATGCGGGTGATCAAGTCCTTGGGACTGTCGCAGTCAGTTCTGATGCGCCTGAGAGTAGCAGCGGGAAGAAATAATGGAAGTATCTCATACGGGCCGGAATACTCCTCGAGGAGCGGGAAAACCGGCTGCGTGAAGACAGCATCTGTCTCGGGCTCCGAGTCGCAGAACGGTATTCTGAGCTGGCGTACGGCGGGGAATCGGGACATGAGCATCAAGTTTTCAGACAGTGTGGGCAGGTCCATGGCGCCGCTCAATCGGTGCACATTTGGGAAGTTGGGGTGGTCTGGGCGGACTGTTCGGACAATGTCGCTAAGTAGGCGCCGAGGCTGCGGAGGTGATCTGGATGGAGCAGAGGGATCCAGTAGTCGTTGTCCTTTTGGTACTGAGGTTGGGGAATATGCATCAGATGAAATTCCGACACGGACAACGCCCGTGGAGACGGTTCGATGCGTTCGCCAGGCGCAGCGTGACACCCGCCGACGGTGACCGCAGAGAGCATCGGTAGGCGGCACAGTATATCCACTCTACCCTGCGTGAATTGTATATTATATGCGTTAACCTCTCGGAGACCCGTAAAACGTACGAGGCGCTGGAATAGCGCATCCAACAAGATGTATGGGGTCTGGGTGGAAAATGACCAATCGGAAGGGTCTGAGTCACCATATCCAGGCCGTCGCCGCGAATACATGCTACAAGACCGAACGAACGGTGCTAGGCCGGGAGAGCACCAGAAATCTAGGCGTTCCAATCGACGATGTATTCCTTCGGGGGAGGGAAGAAGTAAGGTGCCATCCGTGCCAATGAGATAAGCACTGGAAGCGGAAGTTAGCAAGACGCCATGGTCGAGACACGTCGCAGAACATGCGACACGCCAAAGAGAAATTTTCGAGGGTGGATGTGCGCCGAGGCTCTGGGTCGGATTCGGAAACATCCTCCAGGATTTCCTGCCATAGTTCGTATGGAAGTCGATCATGGTAATCCATGACTTCTGTAGCAAGACAAGCTGAGAGTGCCAAAGGAGACGGCGGCGTCGGGTGTGAAGGAAGTCGTGAATTGGCGATGAAGGAGAGCTGAGAAGCGTCGCACGAATGTGATGGCCGAGTCTTCCCACTGATGTGATCTCGGCATATCCTGTGCCGAGAAATATTATTATTAAACTAGAAAGCTCCAACTCGTCGGAAAGGCCCTTGCCACCTTATTGTGTACATATTTTCCTCAAATTTTCTCCGTAACTGGATCTTGCTGCGTTTGTGTTGCTGTATTCTTTTGGTTCATCTCGGCAGTTGAGTTGTTTGGAGTTTGGAGAGACCTTGACCGGGCAGGGTAACCACCAGCTATCAAGACTACGTTGGACATGAAAAGGCATGAAATAAGAGCTAAACGGTTTGAAACGGAATTACATGTCTGTCGCCATTTCTATCAACTGCCTTGCGCCATCGTGCGCGGAGTAATAGCACATTCAAATGGTTTGGGATGGCTGCAGGGATGTCAATCTCAATATTGTTGTGGCTTAATAACAATAGCAGAATTTACCTGACCGCTTCATCTGTGAATGAGACTTCAATCTCAATCTCCTCCCCAGTTTCATCTTTGGCTTTCGCGATGTTGAAGGTAGACAAAATAGAAACAATGGTGATCCAAACTGTCGCATGATCGGCGGCATGTCGACCTATGCATGTTCTTCGACCAAATCTGTGGCACTGATCAGAGAGTTGTAGGATTCATGCCGGAGAACAGGAACAAACCCAAAACCCAGAATGTGGTCGTTAGCATTAAGCTGGCCGCCAGGGCTCAAAAATCTTTCAGGAATGAACTTTTCAGGCTGAGGTCCATAAATGGACTCATCGTGCACCATGGCCCTACAGGAATTGAGGAATCTTTGATTGAAATGGACAGTTCGCTCTCACCAGATGTTGGAGAGGACCGTGGTGCCTGGGGGTGTCAACATCTTGGAAGAAGCGGAAGAATCACGAACCTTTAGGGATAAAATATCCTGCGTAGATGTCGTCTTCGCTTGTCGCATGTGGAAACAGGGAAAAACAGGTTTCCACCGTAAGACTTCTCTGACACCGCCTCGCAATAAGGTAATACGTTCCTGTGCTCAAATGTGGGCAGACTACCGACTCCAACGACGGCGTCGATTTCATTTTGTGCCTTTCTTAGACTCCGGATTCAAAGCCATCGCCATGATGAAAACAACCAACGTTGCGGCCGTCTAAAAAAGCATTCAGTGGTATCTAAAAATTGATATTTGGTGGGTGGACATACTGTGTCTGCAGCGGCTGCCGTACTCACACGGTTAGCATTCAAGCACTGACATCATAAGTCGAGCAAGCATGTACCTGCATAGCTACCGCAGTGACGTCCTTGATCATTTCTTCCCGCTCCTTGGACCACCATGCGTATCATTGTTCTCAAGGAGTTCACGCAGAACAGAAGATCTGCCAACCCCATCTCGCTGAAACGAGGGTTAGGGTGCGTTACGAAACCAGATACACACCATATTTTGCCTCACAAAGTCGAACGGGGCATTTTTCATCTCATCAACTAACTCGGATGTATCTCATGGAATGCAGATTAGATGTGCTCGTACCGAACGCGTTGGAACATACCTCGAGCACTCGATGAAACCCACATCCGGGAACCAGGAAGGGAAGTAGCGAAGGAATGGGAAGGTGTTGACGGCATATGTGCCCGGGAACTTCGGAAAGTCTCCTAATTCCCTCTTCAGCCAGTAAACGAATCGGTCGTTCTCGGTTTTGATGTCGTAGCCGTAGACTATGGCCATGATAATTGCGGCGGTCAATCTGCTCAAATATGTTGACATCGAATCATAAAGAAACGGGAGAGAATTTTTACGTTTTAACGTGAGCGACGAAGTCCCCAGGAGTGTAAAGCAGGCCACGTAACAGGTCCTGAATCTTTCTCAACTGATCGGGGCGATACGCGGGATGGCTTCTCTCCGAAAGTGTTGATGAAACAATCTCTTGTGCTGTGATGGCTCAATCGACAACACCAAATCAGAGTAACGAATCTACCTGTCGCCATCTCTCTGCATGTGGCATTAAAACTAAACTAAAATCACCTCCCATGCTAGAAAATTCGAATTAGATTAAGAGCATGGATACAAATGGAATTGTTCACAGAGGAAATATAGGAATTGTTGGCCTATCGGAATAAATGCGCGCCCTCTTCTCAAGCAAGTCCGTCGCAGCCTTCAACGAGTTGATGACGAGGATGTGGCTTCCGAACACCTCAGCATGAACGAGGTCACCTGAGGGAGATGTAACATTCGAAGGCTCCAAACACAATTTCCGCGCACCATATTGTTTCCCCCAATTAGTATAAGTTATCCAGGGCAATTTCGTGGGTATATCATAGAAATTTCCCATTATGAACATGGGCTTTGGTCCAGGAGGAAAGGGGAGCTGAGAAGTCGTTTTCCATCTTTTCAGCAGAACAGCACCAGCTAGGAGGATTAAGGGCAGAACGAGAGCCAGCGGAAGATCAAGGGAAGACATTGCTCAGGAAGACATACCCACAGATGTATTTAAAGCAGTGAGCGAAGTCTCGGTCCGATCCATCCGACATTGCTCGCCGCAGAACTAATGAGCGTAAGGCTTTATGATATGCAACCGTTCCGATTGGCCTTTTCAATCCATTCGGGTTCAGATACTTGACAAGACAGGGAAAATGATTGGAAAATGATCACGAAGGGACCCAGCCTTACCCGACAAGGTTTTCAGTTCAGGGTCGCTGCTGGAGAATTCGATCAGGTTGTCCCAGGTGATTTAGTCTTATTGGGAAGACTAACTTGGGGGCTCGACTGCGTTGACACAGAGCTTTCCCCCTATCACAAGGAGGACAACCAATTTTGTCCTGGCCAAACATGGGAATAACATTGAGAACCAATTTACAATGCCTTTTG